>JAHZMT010001649.1:0-15150 GCA_027743785.1 Sinhomidia bicolor | reverse complement strand
CTCATTGGATTTGTAAACGACTACAGCAGGTATTATTGGATAATAATATGATAAACGTGGTTCTACCTAATCACATTGAAATTAATGACTAAACATTTGAACAAGAATGTCCGCAAATACTCATTATCATTTATTATCAAGCCAATTTCTATTTAAAAACTTTTTTTTGGATAACCTGCTTCTCTTAATTTAAAAAGTAAGTACATGCATCAAGTTTATCCTTTAAATACTTAATGAATTTTGCTATCCATCGCATTAGTACAATCAAATGAAATTATAAATAATAAAAATAGCCTTATCCTTCATTAATTATCCAAATTTCTTTGCGAAGAAATCTCCGCATCTATTCATAGGAAACCCTGAATACATGTATAAAAAAGTTTGCGGCGTTTTAGTCCACATTTCCATCATCATAAAAATCATGAGTTTAAAAAAAAAGAATTACTACCAGTGAAAAAAATTCACAGGATTTTTTATTCCATTGTTGTTAATATTATTATTATTTCTTATTATTTTTTTATTACTAATAATATATCCGTTCGGTTTTTACAGCAAAAAAGAAAAGAATTTTCCTCCAAAGTAAAGTAATGTTGACCTTTTATTCTTCTTTTTAAGCAGGATTCCGGATTCACTGACTAAAAAGCCAAAGTCAACATACCATTTCGGCCAAGCAAAAAAATAATACAAAAGCATTATTACTATTTTTTCTTAAAGAAAAAGAAACTGGTCCGTCGTGGGACGATTTTTTTCCTTCTTCTTCTTTATTTTTATTATTATAGATTCTTTTAGTTTTCAAAGAACTACTATTATTACTGCTACTCCAAGAGAAAAATCCTTTATAGGCATTCTTGTTTTCATTTTGTCGATCTTTTTGATGATACTCATCTTCCCACCACCACCATCGCGGCGGCGATGATGATGACGATAGCATACAAGCAGCAGCAACAGCGAACAAACATAAGAAAGAGAAGAAAAAAAGTCATGGAGTTTCCTCTTTGGCTAAACCCATCATAATCTCCAGAACAAGATGAAATGAAGAAGGAAGATCTTCTCTTTTTTTAATGTGCATCTTTTCTTTTCGTTTTAAGAAGAATGATGACAACACACACGACAGGCTAGACTGCTTGCCTCCTCGCTTGTAATGACATTTGACCTTAAAACATTCTTAGCTTATTTCTTCTTTCTATTCTTCTTCTATTCCCCTTTTTGTGCCTTTTTTAAAAATCAAAACGAATGGACCCTTCGAAAAAAAGAAGAAAAAATAATACATTTTCATTTTTTTGGTCATAATGTCTTTTTGCTGGAAAAGTCAATCTCTCTCTACCTATTCATAAAAAATATTTATCCATTGGAACATAAATAAAATTTTTGCTGCTGCTGCTGTTCAGGTATGCATGACAAAAGCTTTGCTGTATAAGGAATCTGTCCATTCTGAAATTTATACGCGTTTTTTTTCTTCTTGCGTTCTCACCTTCTTCATTATTAGCATCATTGGGACAGGAGGATAATCATTTTCTTCCGTGGAAAAATTCCTTTCTTTCTTTCTTCATCAACCAGCCAAAAAAGTCATCATTATTGTTATATTATTATTATTATTATTATTTACCATTTTAACCATTTTTCCCTTTTCTTTCTTCACGTTCACATGATATTGTTCCCTGTTATTATTACTGTACATTGTTAATATGCTGCTTTGCTGATGCTGCTTCTTTCTTATAATGACGGATAAAGGAACTCACACGGACACACAAAAATTCTCTCCCCTGCTCATTTCTTAAATAATCTTTGACTGTTCTAAAGCAAACAATGCTAGCACACAAGGTAAGAAAAACCACGCCGTGGTAATGCGCATGATACGTCTTTAACATTTTTCTTTCAGTGTGTGTGTGCCTTATCCCTCACGTTTTTGTTGTTCCAGAGAAGTATAAAAATAATAACAATACAAGCAAAGGAAGAAGAAGAAATGAAATGACACCGTTTTTGTTCATATTCATCAGCGCCTCTTCTTCATCTTCTTCTTATATTCAATGTAAAAGCTTACCTTTATAGATTTTCTTGAAAGATTTTCAATAATATTCCTCTCAGTTCCATTCACTTTTAGTCATCCTGTTCTTTTCTTCCTCCTCGGCAGCAGCAGTAGTACAGAAAGAAACTCTTTTCTTCCTTTCGTCTCAAGTTACCGTTTCTTTCTTTTGCCCTTGTCCTGCTCCTCTAAATATTCCTTGTTCTCTCCACTGCATGTAGTAATAATAATCACTGACACAGCAACACCTGGAATAATTAAGCAGAAAAAAAGGTTTTTGTTCTCATTCGTTCACACACGTAACTACGTACGTACGTACATACGTAGAATGTAGGTACGCACAACTTATTATTTCATCTTCATCTTCTTTTTTTTTCATTTTACACCCTCATGAATATACATAAGGCAAAAAAAGAAACATGAATTGTATAAATAAAAAAAGGTGAGGTGGTGGCGGTGTTGCTGCTGCTGCTCCTTGTAAGCTAGCTCTCAGATGAAAATATAAGATGAAATGATGAAGCAACAAGCAAAATATACACCTTTGTAGGGTTAGTGCTGTGCCCTGTGTACATTTTGTGTTTAGACTCACAGTTTTACATGTTCAAGGTTAATTCCTTTTAAGACACTCACGTAAAAAAATTTTTAGGGCGCTTTTTATTATTATCGATGTTATATAGGTATCATTCATACTATACTGTACATACAAGTTTATCCTGAGTGTGTGTGTGTGTATACCCACACAACATCTTGTACCCACCAGACATTTAGGTTCCAGAAGAAAAAAAAAATTTTTTGTTCCTTGTTGGACCAAATAAAAAGTCAAAACAAGCGGTGGGTCATCACCATCGTCTTCATGAATATACATAAGGCTTATATTGTTACGTAAGGGGAGAAAAGAGAGAAAGAGAGTAAGTTTTTGTTGATATATTTTTTCACTGCTTAGTTTCGTTTTGTGTCCAGCGAGAGATTCCTAAAGTTTGGTTCTTTTTTGTTTACTTCTGATAGAGATGATGATGATGATGGTAAACCGAAACTGGTCAATACTCAGCAGGAATATAATAAAGGAGTATATATGTTTAGGTATACATAGTACATGCATGTCTTTGAAAACCTAAACCGGACAGCAGCAGCAGAAGGAAATATAATAGGAAATAGGATATATTGTTTAGGTATAACATGTTGTTTTGCATATATACAGCATTATTGTTACGAGCAAATGTGCAGTACTAGCTTTCTGCTTTTATTTTATATACGGCTTGCTTGAAATAAAAAGGAAGAAGAAGAAGAAATAATAACAAGACAAGCCACAAAACAAAATATAAAATGAAATATATTTTACTTTTTTATTTTTCTGAATCACACAAGTCTTGTGTCTCTGTGTGTCTTGATGATGGTCGCCCCTAAATGTCAAGTTAAAGCTCGTAATCTAACGTAACACCTGAGAGAGTAGAAAGAGAACAAAAGTCAAAAGAAGAAAAATGTATGTTTCATTTAAACGAAAAGAGGAAAAAAAGCATTGCATAATAATTTATGTCTCATGCTCCTTATTTTATTATTTCACTTGAGATGATATTGTGATGTGTTTAGTTGGAAGTGGAGAGAGAGAGAGAAGAAGAAGAAGGTGGGTATCAACCATTTAGTATTAGTTTTCATAGCTTCTCTTTTTCAACTTACTTTACGAGCCCAACAACAAAATGAATGAAACAAACAACACACAAAGTTTATTACTATTTTGTTGGTGTGTTGATGACGGTGCTCTGCGGAAAAAATATAAAAGGGACTGTGTTTCTTTTTTAGCAAACCAGTGAAACATTTTTTTAAAATGATGACCAGTCATCATCATCATCATCCTCTTAGGCATCAATAATATAATGTCTGTTCATGATTATTATTATGAATGTGACCGCATCTCAAGTTATCATCTCATATAGATAGGTACACATGTGTGTGTGCATCTCTTGACCGACCCGTAAGAACATTTTATTATTATTTTGTAGAGTTAGTACACTTTTTATACATATTTTTCATTTTCTTGACAATGGAAAGTTCCTCTTTGACGTTTTTCTCTCTCTCTATCCTATCAACATACATATCACCAACAGAGAAATAAGCTGCTGGCTGACTTACAATAATAACAAGCAGTCTACTAATTGCAGATGGCTTGTTATTGTGGCTGTTTTACTCTGTAGACTCTGCAATCATTTATTATTATCATCTACTCCTGCTGCTTGCTATGAACATTGAACGAAACTAATAAAAAAGGAAACTTTTTAAAAAAGACTGGTCCACTTGTCTAACCCAACAAGCTACAAATTTAATAATAAAATTAACAATGATTGTTATAATACTCTCTGCTGGCTATTGTCATTTCGTATCATTAAGACTACAACAATAAACTTGTACAGTACACTATATGTGCGCTGTTCTTCCGTTTTGCCCTAAAAGCCTTTTTCGCCGAAAGAAGAAAAAAAGTAAAACGACAATGATACACATATCCATATATTGAAATGACAATAGACCACTTTTGTTGTAAACATAAATACATAATATTAAAAGCAAAGAGATGCTCATTTTGTTAGGAAAATGCCGTTGCTTTTTTATGGGTATGGACGATGCGCACAATTACCGTTGCACTCTGCACTGCTGTTGCTGCTGCTGCTGCACAAAGTGCACAAAGTCCTTGTATTTCTGAACTGGTGCATTATCGTCATTTTTCCGAAGAAAAGTATAATATAGCAAATTAGCATTATCATGCATAACGATGGATGAGGATGACGATAAAAGCTCTGGCAAGCTTTAAAAAACTAAACACAATTTTTTTTTCGTGGTGTATGCATTTGTGCTTATGGTAATGTGATGATGATGATGATGACGACAGTGGTACACCCACTCGTTATCTAATCTTTCCCTTGAATTTTAGTCATGAGTAGGTATATACTTGTAATATATATGCATATATATACTTTGTATATTAAAATGCACTAATATATATACCATACTTAGAAATTCAATGTTTACCATGATCATCATGATCATCATCAAGATGATATTGCATAAAGGTATTTTTTACCCACTGAAAAAAATATTACAAATTTTTCTTTCTTCTCTGCTCAACTTTGAATAAACAGCGTTTGTGGAGTAAACGCAACTCTCAGTGACTGACTGACTTGACATGACAAGTCAAACTCTCTCAAGGCTGGGCAAGGCAACATCTACAAGAACAACGTGGAAAAAAGTCTGTTTTCCTCTTCCATTCTTTTTTTTATGGTTTACTATATACTCACCGTACGAGTATTATGATGCTGATGATGACGATGATGACGGTGGTGGAGAGAAATGATACTTGATACATGCATCCAAAGTGCAATGTAAATTTTTTTTGAAAGCTGAGCTGCTGCTGCATGCTTTAACATGACAAACAAAGCAATATGTCTCTCTTTTTTGTGTGTGTTATGCATGCATCATCACTGCAGTGCAGCAGCAGTATGCAATGCAATGTTATTTTTTTCTAAACCAACCGGTGGTGGTGGTGGTGCTTTTGATAAGATGATAATACGCTTTTGCGCTTTTTTTGTTGCTGCTGCTGCTGCCTGTTGAAAAATTATGAGTATTGTGACAACCTGGATATCATCACATGTTTAAGTAAATAGGTAGGTAGTTTGTAGGTTTTAGTCAGCCAGTTAGTGTCTTTTAGCATTTTTTTTCTTTTTGAACTTTTTACACAGGTAATGCATTTAGCTGCTGTTATAAATTGTCAGCAGCAGCAGCAACAACAGAGAGTCAAATTTTAAGTCAAAGTATATAGTAGCTTTAAAAAACGTGTTAAAAGTTGACTTTTAATCTGACTCGATTATTTGCATAAAATTTTCTGTACTGTTTTACTAATCGTTAAAAGAAAACTCTTTTTTTATTTTAAAAAAACTTTTTTGATGCATGCCAATGCAATAATGCCAAGTCATCGTCACCACCAACCACCACACCACCGCCAACAAAGGTTATACCTAATAATGTGTCTTTTTTTTGTAAAAAAAACGTTGTAAAAATCGGTTGTATTTTTTCTTCTTCTTCTTCTTTGACGACTCTTGTGCTGCTCCTCAAAATTGTCTTGTTCTTCGTCATCATCAAACAGCATTAAAACCAACTTGTTTTTTTCTGCGTATATTTTTTTTAATAATAAAACTGTAATTAACAATCTTCATCAAATAGGATATTCTCTTGTTTGCTGTTGTGTAGCTGGTGGTGTCCCAACCCTAAATACTTTGTTTTAATACCTTCTTCTTCTTTTCTTTTTGAGTACCATCATCGTCTGCCTACCTGCATGATGCTTGCATAAATTATGCGAGACATAATATTTTTTTATAAATATTATTATTATTAAAACAAAACAATTCTTTTCATCGTTGCCCTCCTCCTCCTCCTCTTCAGTCTTAAAAGAAATTTTATTACACATTTTTTGAATAATTTCCACCATAAGCTTTCATAATACAATAAACAATAATTATACTTTTTTACTACTTACTCGCATTACGTCGTACGTACGTACGGAGTCTGTACTGCAGACGAATGAACTGACAAAAATCTTTCGTCTTCTTATTTTTTAATAAAGACGAACCCCTACTAACTCAACATGCTTTTCTCGTGTTAAACCTATCTCATCTCTCTCTCTCTCTCTTTGTGGAATGAAATGTATAAAAAATCAAATAATGAAATACCGTCTCATCATTATCATCATCCTCATCAACCAACATGATTGACCAAACCTTTTCCCTTGTATTTCCACCATAAGCTTTCATAATACAATAAACAATAATTATACTTTTTTACTACTTACTCGCATTACGTCGTACGTACGTACGGAGTCTGCACTACAGACGAATGAACGGACAAAAATCTCTCGTCTTCTTATTTTTAATAAAGACGAACCCCTACTAACTCAACATGCTTTTCTCGTGTTAAACCTATCTCATCTCTCTCTCTCTCTTTTTGTGGAATGAAATGTATAAAAAATCAAATAATGAAATACCGTCTCATCATTATCATCATCCTCATCAACCAACATGATTGACCAAACCTTTTCCCTTGCTGCTGTTGCTGCTGCTGCTGTGTTGATGATGATCATGATCATGTTTGATGATTGTGGTGTCATAAAATATCAACCGAGAAAAATAAAGAGAAGAGCGAGAGAGGGAAAGAAAGAGCAAAACAGCAAAATAATATTTTTTACGAGGATGGCTCTGATTACTGACAGACAACAAGAAAAAGCAAAAATACATAATAATAATATGAAAAAAAAGAAGAGTGAGTGAGTGGCCAATATTGACCACCACCACATTCACATTGCTGCTGCTCGGCTGAAGTCATTGTCTCACTTGACGCTTGGCAGAAGACACATCTACTTTTTTATAAGAGAGAGAGAGAGATTTTAAGAAACCACCTCATAAAACAAAGGCTGTCAAACTTGATTCTTTCATGTTGCTTACGGCTCGGCTCATCCTCGTCGTCATCATCATCATCATCTTCTCTCTTTTACCAAGCTGCCTATGTATTAACTTATGTTCGTACTTAATAATCGTCATTGTCGTCTCAAAGTCAAAAGAGAAAAATTGTTGTACAAGAAGAAGACGAGAAAAAACGACAGAGAGAGAGAGAATCATGATGATACTTATTTTTTTATAAAATGATGGGTACGGCCAACAAACACACAAACGTAACAAGCCCACATATTGTATTTATTACAATTTTAGGTAATCCTATCCACTGATTCATTTCATTTTAATGATCACCATCAACGTTCCAGTCGAATTACAACAATAAGAAAAAAAGATGAAAGAGAGCAGCAGCAGCTTTAGCAATATAGCAGGACACAGAGAGAAAATGATATTATTATTATCATCATCATCATTTCATCTCATCTCGGCATATAAAAAATATTACTTTTGATTGTTGTAGATCGCTCTCTCACAGAGTGCGAGAGAGAGACTTTTAAGAAAGCATAACACCGAGAGCAGCAGCAGCGAGCAAGCAACATTTTTATATTTTTTATTCTTTTACTTATTATTACTTCTAGTAAAATATCTATTATTTAATGCTGCTGACAATGAGTAAATTCCATTTTATCTTGGTTGATATAATATATTATTATATATTTTTTAATTCAGTAAAAAAAGAAGAGGAAAGAGCGAGAGAGAGAGAGAGAAGATGAGAATGATTGAATTAAAAAAAGTCAGTAAGTATGTGTAAGTGCCCAACCCATTTACAACTTGTCTTTTCAGTTTTTATTGTTGACAAAATAATAATAATAATATTATTATTATAATATATGCAGATCCTTAAACGCGTATTAAATGCATGTTGTCTGCTGTGTGTACATATAAATGTAAAAACTTTTGTATGCTCTTTGCTGCTGCTGCTGGTGGTGCTGGCTTGCTTAATAAAGTAAAGTAGGATGTCGTATTTTTTATTTCTAGTTCGCTAGCTTCTTCATCTTCTTCTTGGCGGATTAAAAATTTACAAGACGCTCATATACAAACACACTTTAAATGAAATCTGCTGCTGTTGCTGGTTGGTGTGCACTTGAATAAAAAGTTTTTTTTTGCTCGGCTGAAAAACCGAAAGAATGATGATGACGTGTGTAGCGAAACATATTATTATATTTATATTAATACCAAAAGACAAAAAAAGTGGTCGCTTTCGGTGAGTCGTGGTATGTGAGAGATTCTTTGAATAGTTTCTCAATGGTGTAATAAGAGACGGCTTTAATAAACACGCCTAATAAATAAACAGACTTAAGAGCAAGAGGTATTATTACAGTTTTTGGCATGGGATTTTTTTGATAATTAGAATGATATGAGGTAGTAGTAGCTCCTTATAAATAAATACATAAAAAAACTGGAAAGCATAGTATACAATGTAATATAAAGCCGCAACGTGTTTTGACGTCGACTTCTACTATTCCTCACGTTAATAAAAAGCGTATATAGTGTTTGCTTTCTCCTTTCTGCTTTGCTTGCTTGCCTACCTAACACCACTACCGCACACACACGCACACACCAGTGCAGTGAGCAAGCAAATACAAAAAAGGAAGAAGAAGAGAGTCCGGCACCCTTATTATTACAGTTTTTGGCATGGGATTTTTTTGATAATTAGAATGATATGAGGTAGTAGTAGCTCCTTATAAATAAATACATAAAAAAACTGGAAAGCATAGTATACAATGTAAGATAAAGCCGCAACGTGTTTTGTACTCGACTTCTCCTATTGCTCACGTTAATAAAAAGCGTATATAATGTTTGCTTTCTCCTTTCTGCTTTGCTTGCTTGCCTACCTAACACCACTACCGCACACATACGCACACACCAGTGCAGTGAGCAAGCAAATACAAAAAAGGAAGAAGAAGATAGTCCGGCACCCTGCGATGATCAGTGCCACAAGAGTAATCAAAGGGGAAAAACTCATTCTCTCCCGTTTCGTTTTCGCCCCTACAGATCTCGCTCCATTCATCTCCCTTTCCAGCAAAGTAGCAGCTTTGATAATTCCACGGGCAAGTGCTGCTGTAGCGTGAACAAAGTGCACTTGTCCTGGCTTCCTGCTTGAGCCAACGCTACGTGTACGGTTTTTGCTGATGTTTGGTGCTNACTTGTCCTGGCTTCCTGCTTGAGCCAACGCTACGTGTACGGTTTTTGCTGATGTTTGGTGCTGATTGCTGTTTTAACCGCTGAATGCTTACGGTCCCCACCTGCAGGTCCGTTTCTTCAATTTTGCATGATTATTACAAGCATTATTGTTAATTTAAATTAAAAATAATTTTCGTTGCGTCAAACAAAATTCCTTTTGGTTATAGCCATGTTTACTTTTTATAACATTATTATTTACATGTAAGTTTGTATAAATGCTAATACTGCAAACTTATGCAGTCCGCTCTCCAGAGCCCAGCACACACACACACGCTTATTTGCATCTGTCTCTTTCAGATAATGCATTTATTTCCTTTTTGATACGTGATCGAAAAGCTAAAATAAATCTCATATTTCAAGATAAATAATATAAAAGTTGTATAACTGACGAAGAAAAAGGTTAGAGTCCGACTTTGCTTGCTTCTTTTTTACTTTTCCTGTTCCCTACTCTTGTCATCTCTCTGGAAGAATATATTATTATTATTATTGTAGATTTTGGACAAACGAAAGTTGTTCCATTAAAATTCAAAAAGTATGTATATATGTATGTATTTATAACATAACGTGATTCAATCCAGGGACTACTTGAGAGAGAGAGAGGCAGGTTAATATTCTACAAGAATATCAAAAAGATGGAGTAGGAGAAGCAGCAGCAGAAGTAGAAAAGAGAGGGATTCAAACTTTTCATCTCGATTTCTTTCCGATTCACTTTTTTTCTGCCTACTTGTCTTGTGACTATGATCCCTCTCAGCTTTTCACATAATATGTATTCTTCGTCTTGCGTTATCTTGATGTGACGACCAGGAAGACGTTCTGTGCTTCTATGCATGCGACTTGATTTCTTCCTGGAAATTTACATGTGACTGAAACCAGCACACTCACAACTGCCTGTCTGTTAGGACAGGGCACATTTACGTATAATATAATTTTATATATTTGTTATGAAGATGAGCCGAGTCTCCATAAAAAAAGCACAACATTTCTTCGTTGATATTATTATGCTTCCGAGAAATGATTGCTTTGCTCGTTTAGTACTATTACTTGTACTCACCCGCAACATCATTCAATCCATGTACTTTTTTTTGTCATCATCGTCATTATTATAATAATGCTATTCCAATATGTTATGCATGTATGCACGCATTTCTTCAACTTTTTTTTACTTATTTCATGCATAATTCGATGTACAAAAAGCACATGTCAATTTCAGCGTACTCATTTTATATTTTAACTTTAAAAAAACATTCCGTTTTGAGCTTATCGTCATATTTTCCAACAGATATACGCCAGATATTTTCTGTCAAGATGATATGGAAAGGTGGATATAGTTGTAAATAAGGGCATACATGCATGAGGAAAGATGTTGAGTAGATTTGGATACACGCCGAAGTTAATGCTTTAAAAATGTAGAAAACCATTAGGTACATTGATTTTAAAAACTAACCAGTCGCTGTTGATATATGGAATCTCAGCAGTCCTCTGGGAACAATAGTGCAATTAATTGTGTTGGAAAGGTGGATATAGTTGTAAATAAGGGCATACATGCATGAGGAAAGATGTTGAGTAGATTTGGATACACGCCGAAGTTAATGCTTTGAAAATGTAGAAAACCATTAGGTACATTGATTTTAAAAACTAACCAGACACTTTTGATATATGGAAACTCAGCTGTACCATACCATACATTTTTGAAAGAAACACATAAACGGCATTAAATAATTCAAAAAGAACTATATACCTATCTCATCTGGGAACAATAGTGCAATTAATTGTGTAAAAATAAAATCTACTTCTGTTTAATTTTTCATTGCCAAAACTATTCGCGAACCTGCACTACAGTCAATTTACAGTTTGTCTATTATTACTCCCTTTTGCACTTATTCGTCACGAATTTTTTTTAATCCGATGAAAAAATCAAGTAAAAAAATAAGTATTACTTTTTTCTCAAGAATTTTCTGCATTTCCTCATATGTCTACTTGCATATTAATAACATTCGTACAGCACCACTCTAACTATCATCATCAATAAAAACTAAATTCGTTTTTTTGGTGATTGGGAACTCATCTAGAGAGATAGAGAAAGAGAATATGTGAATAAACATTGTATTCCATTTTTCATATTCTTCTTCTCCTTACAACATACATATTTTTTATTACTGTGGTTAGTCCATCCACGGTGATGCAATTACTGCATCACAAAAAAAAATTTCCGAAAATGAAATTCCGTTGTAAAACCAAGCTTTTGTAAAGCATGTTATTAAGCCGGGTATTATTACCAATAATATATAAAAATATACATACCATTTTTTTATTCTCTCCACCACACCATTATTATTATTATTATTACAAAAAATGTTGTCTATGCAGCACGGATTCAAATTCAGGCATTATTCTTTCTCTCAATTTAATCTCATTAACGTACAACATCCATCCTCACTATCCTCACCATCATCATCATTACCAAACATTCATGATGCTCTTTTCTTGTAATGGCATTTTGTAAACCACTCGCGATCCAATTATTTCCAATGATTTGCAAAGAAAATACATAATACTGATTTTATATGTATGTATACGTATGTGTGTGAAAAAAATGCCCAAAAAATCTTTACCCTTTTTGTGCATTACTTGTTTTTTATCGTGATAATGATCACTTTCTTGAACAATATTATTACATATTGCACTTGTTAAGGAATAAAAAAAATCGTCTCTAGGAAGGAAGAATAGTGCATGTAGCAGAGAGTTCTCTAATAACAATAATAATTAGCAGTACCTGCATTCTTTTGCGCACAATTCTGTTCTGTGCACTATGCACTGCATGTAAATAGCCATCATGTTCTTCTTTTTTAACTACAACGTGTGTACACATACTATTTTTTTTCGTCTTCTGCTCTGTATATACTGTACACAGTGTACACATGTCCATTAATGACTTCTAAATACTCATCATTTCATGAAGAAGAAGAAGAAGAAGAAGAGAGAAGAAAAAAGACGATAATGATTGAACAAGATGAAAATGATTTTTGTTCGATAGGTCCTTTTGAAAAAATGACTCGACATGAGGGCATACTTGTTCGCATACCTTTTCATTTCATTCCTAACTTTTAAAAGCAGCAGCAGTACCAACATGTAAAAAAATGTTAAGTCTGGCATGCTCTTCTTCTTCTGGTCTGATTTTCCATTTTAGGTAGGATCCTGTATAAATATGTAACATATTATCATCATCATTATCATCTCTCTCTCTCTCTTTCTGGCTCTATAGCTCTCTTGACTTTTTGAACGAACATTTTTTTCTGCTTGTGGCTTGACTTGCTGTATTATTTGTGTACATTATGCTACATATCAATCCCATGTCATCACACACGTTCTTCGCCGCGATCCGTATAAAAGCTTTACTATTTAGTCATATATTTTTTTATAGTCCGGCGTGTGTTCATCATGCAAGGAATTAGAGAAGAGAGAGAAAGAGAAAGAAATGGATGATAATGACGACGATGAGAAGAGGAGATGAGGTTATGTATACACGTTATATTTTATCCCGAGTTAACTACAATTTTTTTACAATAATACAACACATTATGCATGCATATTATTTTTATTATATTGAGTGAGTGGAGTGTATGCTTGTGAGAGTATAAAGGTAACAAACAGTAAAGAGATAGAGAAGAAAACAGAGTTGGATGAATTGAGAAAGAAGGGAGACTTATGTCTTGATATTTGATGCTGATAATGATAACGATGAGGAGACATGGTGCAATGCAGCTAGAGAGAGAGAGAGCTGGCTCTCCACAGGAGACAAAAGACTGGCATTTTTTCAGAGATTAGGTAAGGAAGAAGCTACACATTAATACAGAAAAAAACACGCTAGTATCATCATCATCATCATCAATAGCAACAGCAGCAGCAGAAAGTCATCTTTATTTTTTTCAAGTAGGTATGTAGGCATCTACATAAGCTTGTGATGATGATGATGATGGTGATCGTCATACTCATCTTCATGATCTTCATCATTATCATCATCGCAAGCTATTTTTTAAACAGATATATTATAATGTGAAGCACATTATATATAATATTTTTTGGGGTGAGTTCAAGATATGTATCTTGTAGTAAGTAACTGCTTGATCATCATCATTATTATTATCATCATCATCATTCCATTCTATCATAATAATATTACTGCAACAACGTGTAGTGAGTGATCTATCTGTTGTTGTTGTTGTTACTGCTGTGTATTAAAATGTTTTATGGCAAGTATAATTATTTTGGAGCAATGATGGAGTCACGTCGTTCGCTAATTACTACTGAACGCAAATTACTCTCGGCGAAGGGGAATGCATTAATCATGTGAGCACACAACAACAATAAACAGCAAACAAGAAGAAGAAGGAGCGCAAGTTCATGCAAATAAAAAAAGGGTTATATGAAGACAACGATGATGATGACGACGACGACGTCGACCAAAAAACGATGAGGATGATGATTGTTTTGTTTTGCTGCTGCTGCTGGTGTATAAGTAGAAGAAGAAGAAGAGATGTTCAAAATTTATTATTATTATTATAACCTGTGCCTGTATATAAATGTGTGTATTCCTGTGCATTTTCCATATAAAATATGGAGTGAGCGAGTATGTATCAGTTGATTTTTTTCTTGATTCATTACCAAACGAAAGATTACTAGCTTAACAGGCAAGAAATCAAAATCGTCACGACTTTTTTTTATATTTTTTTATCATCGTCTTCTTCCCCTATGATTATTACTACTTACTAGATGCACAAGCACTATGCTTATAACTTGTCTTGTTTCCCTGTTGTTGTACACACGGGCATTATTTTTTAAAAGAAAAAAAATGTGTACTTTTTTGGTATATGGTATCTGTTCGTGTCTCGTTGTACTTTATTGTATTGACTATCGACATATTATACCCAATATGTATACATTTTTATATATTTTTGCGGGTGAGAAAGAAAGATGATTATGATGACGACGGAATAATGCATGCATATGTGTGTATATGCATATAAAAATATATTAAAACTATTTGCAAGACAACTCATTATAATTTGTAAAGTATTGCAGTGTGTAAGCCAGCGAGAAAGGTAAAAAGGGCATTGCTTTTTCTTTTTTGAAAAAGAAAAAAAATAAGACGGGGATGGAGCTAAAAAAAATTGCAGGAGCAACAACAGCAGCACCAGCACCGTTGTCTGTAGCAAGCTTGCAGCACAGTATAGCAGCAGCATCAGCAAAACATGAGATGCGCAAGTTACAAAGGGGAGCGAGGAAGCATCTAGTGGAGCATCCGTGAACAATACCAGCCAATGTAGTACCAAGCTGCTACTGCTTTATCATCATCATCATCATTCATTGTTCCGGGCTTTGTCGTTCACTGATTCTCTCTGATGGGGTTGTTGGGTTTACAATACTTGCTTAATTTTCTCCTCTTTAGCTTTCCAA
>JAHZMT010001648.1:0-13145 GCA_027743785.1 Sinhomidia bicolor | reverse complement strand
AACTGAAGCTGATATATTCGCATGTGTCGTTTTTGACTGGTATAATATGTCGTCATATCCTTCTGATATCAAGTAACGATTTTTTGTGCTTCAATAGAACTAGCAGAGAGAGAGAGTGGGTGGCTAGTAGTAACTTCGAATTTCTAACGATTGTCAATTCAATGACCATAATATTTTTTTGATGCATGGAACAAAAAGCAAAAATAATTATATTTTACGTGTATCATCAAGCGAAAATATATACTGAGAAGTGGGCCCAAAAGGGTGAAAGTCAAAGAGGATTCTTTGTTAAAATCATGCAATTTTCATCCTAATTTTCTCTTTGTTTGTTGTATCTTGTCCTCTTACAACAGAAGATTTCAATACAAAAATTGTGGGATAAAAAGGTTTCGTAGAAAGTTCACTATTACGCATGAAGTTTCGTTGAAAACTACATTAAACTCTGATTGAAAGGATTCTAAAATAGTACATGCATGAAATGTAAGGCGTATCAGTTCTTTTAATCATCAATGACAAGATAGAACCCAGTAGTTGTGGTTAGTTTTTGAAAGTAATATTTTTTTCAGCAAATTCATACTTTTTAATTTAAAGCCTGATTAAATATATATCTAATGTGCTGGTCTGATTAGGTATGTGTATTTCTTGTAAAAAGATCTGTATCGGCTTTTGTAACATTTCTCTTGTCAGATGAAGGTTAAAGCTTTTAATCATTTCAAATGTATTGCCACTAGTAAGTACTCAATTGATTGAGGCGAGAATTGTGGAAGGCTGGCCGCTACGGACAAGAAGAAATGTCGACTTTATTCCAAGTCTTAATAATGTAATGGAATGGTTTGAGAGGAACCAGAGAGGTGAACCAAATAAAATTGGAATGGATGGTTTGTACAAGTTGAAAAAAAATCGAAGCTGATTAATTCAATATTATGTTCTATCAATCTACTTATCTTTCTTTTTAAATCTTCTCTGTGTAGAGTGCGTCACTATCAGTATACATGATAAGGGGTATTCTGGGGTTGTACATAAAAGCAGTATATCATTTATTTTTTAAAGGTTTAATGTCTTATAAAAGCCCCATGTTTTATAAAAAAAATATCCTTATGAACAATCCCTCTCCACTCGTAAAGAAACATTGCACCAACTAAATCCTCAACGACTTGACTAGTGTGACGTTGGAGAATTTGGTTTTTTTATTTTGGTAAGGTAATACCTCCCCCTTTCACTTCTTTATCTGGGCTTGTTCCGCTTCGTTTTTCTCTTCTTACGGCGGCAAGGCAAAAAAGATATTGAACCTGTCCGATAAAGTGTCAGAGAAGTAAATGAGCTTGTTTTTTCTTCGTCAGTTCTTCTACTACTTAAACATACCTATAATATAAACCTTACATTGTACTCACACATCTATAATATTATTGGAAGTTTTTTTTCTTTCTCATTTCCCTTTATTTCATTTTTTCTAGCTTTTCTCTTCTTTTTCTTTTTTTCCACCTAGCTTTTCCGTTTTATTCCCAAACGCTACCCAACAACAGTTTGCCTGTAAAAAATTCAGAAAGTTTTTTTTTCTTCTTATTCTCCAGTAGTCTACTACTTCTCTCATTTTCCCATTACTTGATACTCAGCTTAATATTTTTTTTCTTTGTGCTTTCCTTCCGCCCAGACTGTATACACACACACTAGCTTTCTTCGAGAATCATCTCATTTTTGCCAGCAAAGCAACGTCTACAAGTACGTACTTTCACTTACATATCTTTATGATCATCAATACTGGCAAAGCAGCAGAAGCATACCCGCTGTTTCCTCCTCTTACTCTGGAGAGATTTCATCTCTCACAGCTCCCAGTTTCCTTTCGGAATACTTGGTCGCTTTCTTAAACAAGATATGGACTTCCATCTCATTCGCTCCATCCATAACTGGCCATATGGGGTCATATTATGTAGGCTTTCCTTACTACCTTCTTGCTCAGCAAATTATACTGGTTTACAGCTTGCTACTACTCCACACTCCTTTCTCCTAACATACATTACACAATTCCTGTTGTCTCTTTCTTTTGCAAAGGGAATGGGGCATATCTTGTGTAGATGGTGTGTCCCACAGGTAAAAAAACCCTGCTAATGGTACGATAGATTATACAGCCAGCACAACGCAAATAAAAAAACGAAGGGGAGAAAGAAAGAGAGAGAGAAAGAGTTTGTAACATTTTCTTGAAAATATATAAATAAAATACGTGTGGATATGTTACTGCTAACGATAGTTGTAGTAGCAGTAGTACTCCACTGGGAGCTCATTGAGAGAACATTACGGAGGAAAGTAAAACCATTTACGAAACAAACGAGTGTGATGGAATCACAAAGAACGATGAGCTGTGCTGAATTTTTTTTTTGAAAAAAAAGAGAAAAGATGATGACTGGTATATACTTAGGTACAGTTAAGATAATAATAATTATATTATAATATGTAATAATAATAATAAAATAATAATAGGCAAGCTTTTTTGTAATGTTTTATTATGCGTACAACGAATAATGATAATGAAGTAAAAGAGAAGAAGAAGAAGAAGAATTAGGAATACAAAGAGCTACTGTCTGTCTGTCATTTTTTTCTTGATGTTGCTGTCGCACAAGGAAAAAAATAAAGAAGAAAGAAGACTCGAGTGTAATAACGGCAGCTCACTACGATCAAAACGTGTTTTACCTGAGGGTTGCTCGTCATAATGAAAAAGTATATGCATACATACAATGTGGACTGTGAAGAGAAAATAGTAATCTCCTGTTTAATTATTTCTTTACAATTTTTCTCCTTGCTGGAGACGGTCATCAACATGAAAGTGTGTATTTTTGGAATATTTTATATCCGAAAGCAGCAAACTTTGAAGCGTTCGAGGAAAGAGTGTCGTTTAAAAATGAAGTGGTTTGTTGTAGTTATATGTGTGTGTGGTTAAATATGACCATTTTAGATAGTCACCTTCAAATGTACGTAGGTAGCTCTTTCTCTCTGTCCTTTTTTCATTCGCTCTGCTGCTCATGTTGCGTGTAGGCAAAAAAGGAATGACGAGGATACTCACAGTTTAATTTGCAAAACAACCCAAGCGTGTTGTGTAGGAGTAGTAGTGGGTGCATATAGTTATAAAAACAAGTGGTATCATTAATTAGCTGCTGCTGAGCTTATGCATTATGTATACGTAGAGTTTTCCGAAAATGCAAGTGTGTAGTCATATGTCATCATGAGTCATGAAATTCCGGGAAATTGTCATTGACACAAGTGTTTCAAGTGTCTTTCCTTAGACAAAGTAAATGAGCAGCAAGATATTGTTTTTTAGTGTCTTATCATCATTCCGCTTCTTTCTTTTACTATTATTATTTTTGTACTTATAGTTGATATGTGAGTTTGTCTTGTACATTCTGCGTTTCCATTTCAAACTTTACGGTTCAAGGAAACTGGTGCTAAACCCCTTGCTGTCTTGTCTCTCTCTCTCTCTCTCAGTCCTTTTGCACATATGCATGTTATAAAGTTCCCGATGGTGTAATATCCTCTTTGCCATTAAAAATATGATTAAAGTTAAGGAAAAACATTGTGAAAGTATGGCCAAAATCTATTCCAAATTCCGACATGTCATACAAGTTTACTATATAGTACATATATGCACCTACCTCCCACTATGTGACATCATGTGACAAGCATTTTGCACAACATGCCAGTTAATTTCTCTCCATATTTTCTTCTAAGAACGGGGGAACAATTTCCACCTCAAACAAAGCAGCGACAATGAGAATGTAGTAGTGAGAACATGTAATAATCATATTACCTTCCTCCACGTGTGATACCATGTCAATTACCTACCTACACTTTGATATTTTCTTGAGGTTTGTATTATAAAAGATGCATCCATTTTAGCTACATGGTGCTTACCCGTGTATAAAATCATAATTTGTGTGACTGCGCATCCCATTCCTTATTGCTACCTTTATCTCTAGCGACTGTGGAGAAAGAGTTTCAAATTCTTGGAAGTTGTGTGTAACTGGCTGCTGCTGCTACTTTATAATATCGTTTCCCACACTTTCTATTTACTTTATAAACTTTCCTTTGTCCTTATTATTTATTCTGTATTGTATATATGTATATATCGTTATGCAATACATTTCCTAACAACGATATTCATATTACTTTCCAGTTTACTTTGAAATCCAACCAACCAACATTTTAATCACTCAATATTCGCAAATTATGTTGCTTTTTGGAGGCACTTTCCAAAAGTTGGCTTGTTATAATTACTCAAAAGAGATCACTCAAATTTCTAAGGATGTTTTTTATATTCAGCAAATCTTCCGTTACATAACAGGTTATTCAACTTGTATTCCTGCAAACAATTAAATAATAAACTAAAGAAGCAGGAAAAATGTATTTGAAATCACAATGCTCGCCTTTCATAACTCGCTTTCTCCAATGATGATGATGATATAATGGCAATGTTTGCGTAATATGCTCATGTACTTGTACTGTTTCCACATTGAACACTTTTGTTTCAAAATAAATACTCACAATTTGTTTCTCTTTTTCTGCCATTTTTCAGGTTCTACTTCAACAACTGTCTGCGACAACAAATCACAGCAGAGATGGAAGCATGAACACAAAGCAGCACGAACACTGGGTAAGAGCCTTTCACTTTTTGCTTTACTTTATTATGCTGTCTAATTAGTAATCACAATTTTTTTATATTTCTTGTTAATATTATAAAAGCCAGTAATTGTAACGCTTCCAATACTGAACCAAGAACCAACCATCAGCAGAGAGGATTGAACTCGCAGAGCATGCATATTATAGCACACATTTTCTTCTGATCATCTCTTTTTAAAAACGCGTTCTAATTAAAACGTATAATAAATTATTAAACATTTTGTTTCAACACGTATCATCAAATGCTTGTGATGATGATGAAAGTTGTCGTTTATAAGTAATTTATTATTCTACCCCCTGTAATTTTCCGTTTCACTTATGTTGATTCCATTTATTATACATGTATAGGTATACTACATTATTCCCTTTCAATTTATTCCACAAAATGTACAACTTGAGTTGTAAAATAAACATTATGTACAGATATGCTTCTCTTTTTTTAAAAAAGAAGCTTTTCACTACCACATATTGAGTCTCACCACCCCACAAAAAGCACACAAAATGAAATAGCATATACAGCATCATCAAAAGAACTCTGAATCAATTCAAATGGGAAAACAAAGCACTTTTCTCCATTTCCAATAGACAGTCTAGTGCACTACTTAAGTAATTTTGTGAAAAAAGGGAAAAGAAAGGGGCACTGATGCTGCTGCTGCTGGCAAGTATATAGCGTTTTTATTAGTTTTATTATTGAAAAGCTATATCAAACTACTTTGTGTATATTGGCTGCATCGTCAATAGCAGACAACTCTCAATCAAAATGCTAAACAATAAAAAAGCATGCAAATTTTTCTCTCTTTTATTTTATTGTTATGTAGCCACTTGAATCTATCTATCTACCCACCCATGCTTCTACCATATATGTATCCACACATCATCACAAAGTGATGGTGGTGGTAGTCTTCTCTTTCGCATCATCATCGTCGTCGTCGTCATTTTGCCTTTCAGGCCCACTTTCTCTATACTCTCTCATTTTCTTCCATTACACGCTTTTTAGTTCAACATCAGAACATATAAATAAATATGTATGTAGCACAAGCTACTTACTTTTTTCTACAAAGTTCTTTGCATCTTTTTCGTCTCGCTTACTGGAAAAGCCTTCTGGCAGGCGTCTTTTCAATTCATCACAAAAATATGAATTTTTTTTCTGCTTCTGCTGTAATATTCCATTTTTTTACTAAAATGAAATGAGAAGGCTATTCTTTTCATTCTACACATATTATTCACCTGCAATTCCAGGTAGTTTTCTGTAAAGGAAAAAAGGTAAAGGCATTTATTTATTTTTTTTATATTCCTGAAAATAAAAGAGAGAGAGAAAAAGAAGGAAAAGATGGATTCAAAAGAACAAAGAGAAGTTTTGATCTTTTTTTCCTTTTTTAGCGGATATTATATTCGTTCGTTATGTATGTGAACAGAAGAATGGGTGAGGGATCAATACAACCTGCAATGGTACAGGTTTACTACAAGTAAGTCTCTTGGTTGAAGTTGGGAAATTGATATTGCAGTTGGTTGGTCGAGAAAAAAAAGGGCGAGGGAAAACCACTACTTTTTCTTCTCGTAAATGGAAGATCAAGTGATTTGCCCTTGATCATCGTTATCATCATCATCATCATCATTGTATGGATTGCTTCTCTGGAAGATAGATAGCTAGGTACATATATAGACATGAATCAAGTACAATAATTTATGAACGAAATATTATTTCCTTGTGTGCTTGTGAAGTGATAGGTATCAGCAAAAATGATTCTTTTTAGCTGTGCCTTCATTTATTGCGGCATTCAACAACGCAATATATTAGAAAATTCCTTTTATACAATCAATTGTTCCATGGTAATAATAATAATAATAATAATAATAGTTAGTCATATAGGCAACCTTTTAAATAGTAAAAATGAAAAGGTTTAAAGTGGTCCGAAGTGGGTCTGGAAAATATATCAGTTGGAAACATTTATTTTTTTGTATACAGTCGCAAGTATTTATTGAAGGTAGAGAGTATAAGGCAAAAAAAAGCTGCACTTGGATATTTGCAAAAAAGATTTTCCCCTTACTCTGTGCTATAAAACTGAAATGGCAAAATGTGTTTTTCACTTAATGTATTAGTTTAGGCATTTGAAGGGAAAGCAGCAAGCAAGGATAACAGTCAGCTAGGAGTTTAAAGGGTCATTCAATATTTTTTTTGGTGAATAGATGCTTTTTAAAAGAAGAAAATCAATATTACAATCTGGAATGGAAGGGTGGCTCGGGAAAAGTGCTGCGAAAGTAAAAAAAAATGACATGCGTCATGGTTAGGGAATGCATTGGAAAAATTTACCGCAATAGTAGTAGTGTAAAAAAAAGTTCTGAAGCCGAGTGATTAAAGAAAAAGTAAATAATCATATTCAATTGTCTAAATTTTCTTAAGGTATTCAACTGTTTTCAAATGTAAAGAAAGTTTCTTTCGGGGCAAAATGAATAATATGTTTTAATAATCCGAAGGCATATTTTTATTTTATCTTTTACGTGTTTCGTTGAGTACGTCATTATATTTCTTTCCTCCTCTCTCTACCTGACGTGTTTACCTTTCAGCTATTTGTATAGCAATGTATTATTTTGAAGATGCTGACGTTCACAAAAATTTTTATATAAAGTAAACAACGCATCATATTGTTCAACGCCATTCCTTTTCCATCCCATCAGCATTCCAGAACAGAGTATTCGTTTGTGTCTCTACGAAAAAAATGTCTTCGTAGAATAAATTATAAACAAACGTATTTATTATATATTTATTTTACTTTGTTTTACATAACTAGAAACAAATAGAACAATTATTGACATGAACAAATTTGTTATACAACACGCAAATAAATGTTACGGAAAGCAAGGAAAATGGATTGGATTTGTAGTATATATTCTTGTTTTAGGTATTAGCAAACAAAGACATAAATTTGCACTACAAAACAAAACAGTGTCAACAAACTAGACTAAAGGCTTTTACGATCGTCGTCCATTGAAACAGGAAACACATCATTGTGTCTTGTTGTTATTTACTATATATACATACATTTTTTCCCTTTTTAGATCTTCTTTCACAAAATGTGTACATTTTTTTTTCTTTAAATTTTTTTCCCATTTCCTTTTCCTGACTGTTGAAATTTTCTCCCTTACAACATTTTTCGTTCTTTTCCTCCCTCATCTCTTGTCCTTTTCTTATTACCCTTTTCCAACAACTCTCTCTCTCTATCTCTGTGTGTGTGCCTGTCCTGTTGTATTTTCTTGTCTTTGACGTTGATTCTCTGTCTTGTGATGCTTAGAAAAACAAAAAGAATCTTATAAAAAAATCAGACAGACAGACAGACAGTGGGCGGCGGCACAAGAATCTCTTACTAAACGCGAAATCTTTTTTTTATATATTATTATTCGCTTCTGCTCCTTCCTTTATATTTCTATTTACTCTGTTTTATCCATTTTCTTTCACCATTTGCCCTTTTCAGTCATCTTGTTGTATACAGTTGTAGTATTATAAGTCAACTTGGTATGAAATACCTATATAGCTTTTTTTCTTGTTGTAATAATAACATGCCCCACGTGAAACAGCTTTTTTTCTCTCTGAAAATCGTCCAAAAAAATAATGCTGTAGCTGTCAATGCAGCTAAGCGAATATCCCCTTGAAGGACATTGTGTGCGGGTTTTTTTCTAGCGCAAATCAAGTAATTCACAGAATAACTTGTTTCCACCCGTACATATAATATGTAATGCACACAATCAGAATGCAGAGGCAGCAGCAGTAGTAGTAGTAGTAGCAGCACTCAAAATATCAAAATTACATCATAATGTGTGTGTAGCAAAATGCTCAAGGATGAATGCCAAAAGGGGGAAGGTGACAAAAATGCAAGTGAATAGTGTACCCATAATAATAATACTAATAATGTAGGCTACCATGCAGTATGTACTTGCTCCTCGCAAAAACTCTCTCCTGTTTGTTTCCTATATCTTTCTCTCACACACATGCACTCTGTGTGACACATTTATCCCATTGAAAGAGTAAATGGGGCGTAGCAAAATAATTCCTCTTCTTCTTCTTCTTCTTTTCCTTCTTCTTCTTCAAGTAAAGTCTGGGGTTGATCGCTGGTATTAACCAGTATTATTTTCCTCAATAATATTGAGCCAGAAAATGGAGGAGACAGGGAGTCGCAACTGTTATCTCATGTTATTACAGCCATTATAACACGCTTAATTATGTTAGTTTATGTAGGTGCACAAAAGACAGACAAAAAAAACTACTCAAGAGTGGTGGGCTTGTGTTCGCCAGATTTTCTTGTTTCACAACTTATTATGCTTTATCCTTCCTTTTACCCCCTATTAAATCTTATCAGTGGCTTATAGAAAATCACAGAGAGAAAATAATGTTGCCTTTACTGCTATTATCCTACATCGTGATGATGATGATGATAATAATGATGATGACGTGGTGTATGTGTGTGTATCTATACAAAAATACACATAATGCCATTTTAACTTTTAATGGGTGATCGGTGACAGCGAATGAAGCGAATGAAGGAAACGCGTCTTTCTTTTTTTGCCAAAATACAATAGTCTTTTTCTCTTCTTTTTTAATAAAAATCAGTATTACTTTTGCGGAAAAAATTTTCCCTTTCACCTTCTTTTTTCTTCCTTATTCCAATTTTCAAAAGCAAATAACGTTTCATACAAATAAAAAAATTCTTTGGCATGTGACATACTTTCTTCTACTTAATGTCAGTCAGAAGAAGTAACAAAAATAGACAATTGCTAGTGCTAATATATAAAGAAAAGTAATAAAGAGATAGAGTGCACACAGTGCAAAAATTAGGGGAAAAGTGAAGGGAAAAAAGGGGAAAAACATTGGGGTAAAATACGGCTGCTTGTGCTCACTTTTACTTTCACTGAAAGAGAAAATAAGGCATTAGTAGTTTAATATTAATAATAATAAGGATTTTTTTGGGAAAAAACACTGGGGTAAAATACGGCTGCTTGTGCTCACTTTTACTTTCACTGAAAGAGAAAATAAGGCATTAGTAGTTTAATATTAATAATAATAAGGATTTTTTGCAATGTCTATAATAATAATAAGTATAGTAAAAGTTCCTGCGTAGCAGATGATGCAAAAAAATAACAAGTCAGCATTATTATAATGTAGCTACGTATGTAATATTATACTACAACAACCACTCTGTATCTTTTTCCTTCTTTCTGAATTTCCTTTTATTAGTAAAGCGGAAACTTACATCGTCGTAATCATAGTCATCATCACGGATGATCATTAGAAAAGCGAAAAGTTGATGACGCTGAAAATTATGTTAGCTCTAGCATTGCTATTAATAAATTGCTCATGTCTATAATAATTATTTTTTGCTGTCAGTTGGGACTGGGAGAAAATGTCGATAGGTTACTCAATATACTTTTATTCGACGAAATGTCTAGTTGAGCAAAATAACCGTTTTTGAGGAAAGGTGAATGTTCGCTGCTTCTGCTGTCTTCACGAAAATTGTTGGTTCTCGTCTGTGGTTGCTTTATGTATGCCTGTATATATATTTATATATTGTTAAAGCAATTTAGAAAGTAAACAGATGTAAATTGCGTGGGTGAAATTTTTGCTTTTATTAACGAGAGATGGAGCGTAATGAATGAAACTTAATTATGATCGTTTTCCTTTGTGTATGATTTTATAGGTATAATCATGGGAAGTTTTATTCTCTGCTGGTTGTCATTTTTTGTCTGGTATATGGTAACCGCTTTGTGTGGAAACTCTTGTCAGAGTCCAGAATGGGTTGTTCAAACCATGTTCTGGATTGGATACTTTAACTCCACACTCAATCCTATTATTTATGGTGAGCTTTTTTTTAAAAAAAAAAAAGAATAATAGTATATATGTATATCTTTTCATGGAAAATGAATAGCGTTTTTTTAACTTCCTACTAGCATCATTATAATCCATGCATGTAATTCGTTTCTTTAACCACAGCGTACTTCAATCGGGACTTCAGGGATGCTTTCAAAGAGACGATCCAGTGCGTATTTCTCTTCCCAAAGAAGGACAACTTACAGTCATACGTGTAAAAAGTAATCTTGTACAACAATATCTGCTGAACGATTCAACTCCAAATAACAATATATCAACAACAACAAAAAAGACTCCAAAAAACTGCAGTTGTTCTCAAAGAATCTTTTTTTAAACATTTAAATGATGATGATGATGATCACGCTCTGTATAATTGTCTCAAAAACGTATCTTTTGTCTACATACAAAAATATCATCATCAGTTTATCAATTACTTTAATTATTATTAATATTTTTGAAAGGTATCTCTTGACTCGACTTGCTTTTGCTTAATATAATATTATGCATTTTCTGTGAGGATTGAAGCAGCAGCACCAGACGCTTCAGAAAGGGTGCAGGAAAAGCTACAACAGCACCAAGTATACTCATTATTTTGACTGATTTTTTCTTCTTCTTTTTTTAAACAGAAAAATGATTCAAGCTAATAATCGTAAAGATAACAATAATAAACAGATGCACAGACATGATGTACACACACTTACACGTTAAACTCAAGTCTCAAACTTTATCATTAATTTTTTTAAAAAATAAATATTACACAAAAAAATACAACAGTAATATTCACGTTAAAAGAAAACTGCTACCAGCATGCAGCT
This sequence comes from Sinhomidia bicolor, assembly GCA_027743785.1. Classification (NCBI taxonomy): domain Eukaryota; kingdom Metazoa; phylum Arthropoda; class Collembola; order Entomobryomorpha; family Entomobryidae; genus Sinhomidia; species Sinhomidia bicolor. Next base: position 1,808 of record JAHZMT010001648.1, on the reverse strand, counting down.
GCGTGCTTTTCAACGAAAAATAACTTTGATAATTTGTCAATCAGCACAAAACGAGTTACTCCTCAGCTGCAACAACAAACAACAAATCAAAGAGGAAAAAATGTCTTCATTACTTGTATCCTTATTGATCGAACTGAAAATCTGAAATGCAGACATGATAATAATAACATATGCGTGTGGTGCACCTACAAAAACACATTTCATCCACGCGCACGCAAATTTCTTTTCATCATCTCATCTAAGCATCACGTCTTCATTGTAAAACATGAAGAACAAGCAATAAAAAAATGTCACAGTATTCGTTTATCTCTGGACGTGGACACAAAACGGACGCTGCTACTGCCAGCGCACTGACTGGAAACGTCAATTTGGGTCAATGGAAATGATACAAAAAGACTTGGAATAGTACACAGCAGCACAAAACACTTGAAGGTAAGCAGAAAAATGATTACAGCAATGCTTCATTATTACTTCTTTTTTTTTTTAAATGCCTCTTTCACTTGCATTAAAAATACAATGGACACACCTATTGTCTATTTTACAAAATTCTATATTACAAAATAAATGTGGTACATATAATTATCTCGATTAGTGAGAAGCAGCAGTAGTGGTAGTAGGTATTTTCTGGAATTCTACATAGAGTAAATAAGCTTATCATTTCACGTCAACCTGTCAAAGAGAATCAAGTTAATTGAGCGTGAGTTTGTGTGAATGCCGGTCGGCCGGTCAGAAAATGAAAACCCAACACAGAAGAGAAGGAAAAAAACCTTTAGCTGTCGTGCTGTGGTGTACCCACACAGTTTGCTGGATCGAATTTGTAAAGTTTTGTTGTATTGAGAGTGTCCTTGTAAACCATTCTATGATGAAGGGCAGTTGTTTCCGCATTAGCTCTCTTTCTCTCTACTCTACGTATTTGTACTACACTGTTAGCTCAATGCTTCTCCGCGTTTGAACTCACCCCTTTCATGGTACTTGTACCCTGTTCACATGAAAAAAAGAAGATTTTCTTTTGTTTTATTTCCCATTTTATCCTGGGCAAAAGAAAATAACGAAAGGATTGTTATTTTTTGCGTAGTATTTTGTTTTCTCTATTACTGCTCTTAAATTCCTGGTGTGATAAATTCGTTTGTTGTAGGATAAAGAGTAACTCTGACATGACAGCAGATGCTACGCCTACCTACTGTGTCAGAGAGAAAAAAAACTCTTATTTTTTTATTATTTTATTTTCTCTCTTCATCGCGCACTTTCTCCTCTGATCGGACATATATAAGAACTGTAAGTAGAAAGTAAACAAACATAACTTTCTCTCTCTGTGTGTGTTCAATGTGATTGTACTAGTGTAAGTAAGAATATTGTTTCACAAGCTACGTTTTTATTATTAGAGAAGATATACAATCTTACATGATGTATGTATGTAGGTAGGTGAAAGCTGCTGGTGGACTACAGAGAGAGAGAGAGAGTAAAAAAATACTTGTAATAGTTGTAACCTGGGAAAAGGTAAACAAGATAAGAGGGAAGGGAAACATTTTAGGCTTTTTTTTCTTTGACATGCTGCCCTTTCTTGTATTTTAAGCTGCAAGAAAAGTGAAGTAAACCGAGAGAGAAGTGCTCTAGTGCTTTCACTGTACACATCACTGACTATTTATATAAGTTGGAGCAAAAAGTCATTGGGGTGGTTAATTCTCACTGTCGTTCATTTGTTGGAATTACATTTGACAAGTTTACTTGGTTCTCGTAATACGCAGATGTCAGAAAAAGCAAGAAAATCCACTTTTTGGCGAAGGAAGTTAATTTTTATTTATTTTCTG
>JAHZMT010001647.1:0-22637 GCA_027743785.1 Sinhomidia bicolor | reverse complement strand
ACTCTACCTTCCATTACACACTGCCATAATGTTTGTTTAAACTGAAAATGCAAATTTTCTGCGCATTCTCCACGCTTGCATAAACATGAAGGAATACTATTATAATAGCTGCTCCGTTTATAATACTCATTCTTATTAGAATATCTCTTTTCTCAGATTTTCTTACATATTTTTTTTAACAGACTGCTTCTGCTGCCACTGGAAAGAAAGCATACTAATAATAATAATAATAATAATAACACGCAAATATATCTCCAATCTCGCTCCTCGTTTCGCATCGTTAGAAATTCACCTTGTCACAAGTTCCCCTCTACTCCAACTACTACTACTCCACATCCTCACTCTTTTCCACCTAGACATGACAGCTTTCAGTGATGATAACAATGCACGTATAGTAATAAAAGCAACAAACCAAAAAGCTGACAATAGCCGTAACAAGAACGGTTGTAATAATAAAAATAATAATAATAATAGCAACAACACTCGCCTCTGCACTGTTGTTCGTACATTCATGCCTGCCAAAAAATGCTATGATTACTTTGCTATAAACGCCAGTGAAAGTTTTTTCTCTCTCTTTCTCTCGTATTCTTCCTCTTTTTCTTCTGTTTGCTCGCATTTACTACTCCAGTTAGTAAACCCGTCGGCGCCCCTCACTGTCTCCTTTCCATGCAGTAATGCCATACACACACACACACACACACACACTCTCTCGCTCCCATTTCTGCAACAAGAGCGAACAGAAAAACTAATGAAGCAAACTCTCTCTTGTTTGAGCAGTGAACCTGTAAAATGCAATATCCATTGGAAGGATATAAATAGACAGAATGGTGCTTCATCAACGTAAATAGCTAATCAGTCGATAGTCGATAGCATAATAGAGAGCCAAAAAGGTATAGAGGTAGGTATAATGTACATAGACACCGCCGTCGCCGCCGACACAACAGTGCTCTAGCATCCAAAAAAAATCATGCATTTCAGCAAGCAACAAAGACGAAGTTTAGATAATACGAAGCAGTTGAATGAGTGAATGCCTCTACGATAATATGCAAAACAGCCATCCGCTTCTCAATATTCATAAAGCCTGTTTGTTTTTCCTGTCTTTTACTACTGCTCTCTCCCATTTTCCAATCGCTATTCATCTGGCCTACTTTATAACACACACACACACACACTTACATATATACAGAGAGAGAAAAAGAAAAAAAGGTAAAAAAAAGTAGACGACGAGGCAGCAGCAGTAGTAAAAAAGTGTTTCTTAAGGATAATAATAATCCTTGGTCTTTTCGTCATAAAAAAATCTTGTATAAATAACGATGTACATTAAAAGAAAACCTCGTTGTCGTCGTCGTAACATTTGGCAATGGAATGGTAACTGCCAAGGCAGGAAATATTAAACACATTCTGTGTGGCAAGAAAAAAAAATGAAATGCTTATATGGATATGTACTGCTGCTGTACACATCCATGAATAGCAATGATGTGATGAAGACGATGATGATGGATGACTGCCTTCTCTTCTTTCCCAGCTTTTCATCCATGCATTCCCTAACTCATAGTGACAGCAACACATAAAATGTAAAAACAAGTAGGTGGATCGTCGTCACAAAATCTGCTATCGTGTCGATGATTATATTTTCGTAGCAGGCAAGACACCACACACCATGAAAAAAAATTTTTTTTTGGTAGTATAACTTTTGAGCCTGTCAGTTGATGTTTTTGTTGATGACCGTGACGACAAGTGAATTTGCATCTCGATGATGATGATGATCATCATCAACGTCGTCGTCGTCGTCGTCATCATTACTTTCTCGTCTTTCCACTTTTTATTATTGAATGAGCATACACATAAGTAGTTAATATAGTGAGGAGACTCCCCACTCGTTCTTTTTATTTGATGTCTTCACCGTCATCATCACCATCATTATGAGTGAAACAAGAGGGGAAAGGGTAGTAAAGTAGCATTATCAATCCGACATCCTTCTCCTCATCAACAACAGCCTCAGTGGTTGTAAAAGAAGACCACGGCTTGTGTGGAAGGGAGAAGAGGAAGTGAAAGTAATCAACAATTTAGCAAAAACATCAACAACAGTATAGTGTGTCGTGTCTAACAAAGTTTGATTATTATTATTATTTATTATTATTTATTAGTTTTATATAAATGAAAAGTATATTTTGCACGGTTTGTTCACGTTCACTTTCCAAAGTGCTTCTACTACTACTACTACTACTACTACCACACAAGTAGAATAGTTTGTAAATAAATATATTTCCCAAATAGTTTACTTACTCTCCTATACGTTCTCTCTCATTTTCTCCTCATTATCATTACAAACATAGGAAAGTCCTGTGTTAAAGAAACGCGAGTGGTGGCAGAAACGAATCTTTCCTTCTGATGATGATGATGATGATCATGATGACCGTCATCATCATCATCAACAACAACAGTAGCAGCAGCAGCAGCAGCAGTAAATAAAGAGAGAACACATCCAACAAAAATTATTTCTGCCGCCGCCACTACTACCACTGCTTCTCTTACCCTATTTCAACTTAAACTAGCTTAACATCATCTCAAAAATAATATTATACCTTTCACTCATTCAATGTGCCCGCGTTTCTCTTTCTCTTCACTAGTTTTTCATTTCTCTTTCTCTCTCCTCTTCTCTTTCTCATTTCATTCCCTTATTTTATTTTCCACTTAATTTTATAGAGCTCTAGTTAGCTTTTTCTTTTCCCTCCTTCTAGCCATTTGAATGCACAAACACACACACACACACCGGAGTTTTATAAGCTGTAACGATGTAAATGGTGGTGGTGGTGATGATGGTGGTGGTGGTGGTTGTGTATCCTGTAGTTATTTATAAATGGATAACTAGTCAAGTGTAGCGTGTGTTTTTAGTTAGTGGCAATGCTGCGCACTTGACTTTATATTTGAAGATGATGAGTCCATTAAGCCATTCGTAATCATAAGTAGCCAGTGATGGAGTCTTATGTAAACTAGGACGCTATATAAGTAGTATGCAGAATTCGTAGCTGCTCTCTCTCTCTCTCTGTGTGTGTTTCTCCAACGTACGTACATACTAATCGCTGTATAGTGTAAGCCCGAAAGCACACACACATCACCACCACCACCAGCAGCAGAAGCAGCAAACAAAAAAGAACTCTGTATGAATAAGCCTTCCTTCCATAATAATTTGTAGGTATTTCGCCAATGAAGAAAAAAAATAAGCTTTGATATATTGGAAAAAGGAGCAGGAAAGCCCGAGTTTTGTTTCTTGTTTACTTGCAAGTTTTTGATCAGTTAATTTTTTATGCTTCCTTCTCTCCAACCCATACACTCACGTCTGGGTAATTTCTCTAATGTTTTTATGGAATAAAAGCATTTTGGAAAAAGCGAATGGGCTCGCTGTGCAGATGATGGAAGAGATTAAAAAATGTATGTATCTGATTGAAGTTAAGCAGCAGCAGCAATGGAATGGATTGGATGTTGTCCTTTTCAGAAATGAAAACCAAACAAACTAATTGACAAGCATAATAATAATAATAATGTATGTATACATCATCCAAACAGTTTTCTCTCCAACATTTTTTACCACAAGTACGGGAAACTGCGGGCAAAAATTTTATTTTGCAAGATTTGCTGAGGACATTTCAAAAACCATTTCGCATTGCTGCTGCCCACAGTATTTTTTATTCACTTATTGCTCATCATCATCATCATGCCTGTCTTGTTGCCTCTAATCATTTTATCCCTCGATCAAATTAATCCTTTCATGAATCCCTTCACAAGAACTAGCGCAAATACTCGACAGTTTCTCACAACACATAAGATTATATTAGAGCTGCCGCCTAATAATTGTGTGTTGACTTGCCTATAGCTGCTTCCCTACAACGCGTCCGTTTTAATTTCAACACAAGGTTGGTTTAGAACTCTGTCCGCTCTCCTGCTTAAAACAAAAACGTAATCCAGCATACAAAAATAATAACGTTACTACTGCGCATCATCCTTTTAATGGACAGGAGGAAATAATTAGAATGGAAATGTTACCATTTAAAGCTTTTATTTTTCAACTTTTTGTATGTACATTTACGTTGTCAAAGCAAAGTATAATTTGAGTCTAGTAGCATCAATAGCATCACGATGCCCATGAACAAAATAAATTAGTCATCATTTTCTAAAGCCTTTTTACTATTTCAGAACATCCACAAAAACCGCCTTTGCCAAATCAACTAAATGAGTTTCAGATAATCAACAACTCTATTTTTGCACCACCTTTCGCAAGCGTACTCACTTTTCCAATGATGATGATGATAGTAATAATAATAATAATAATAATAATAATACCCACTTCTAGTAATCTTTTTCCACAACGAAAAAAAACAAGTTTTTCCAGCGAAAAGCCTCAAGTAGATGATGAGCGCAACTGAGTGAATACGAGACTTCACAGGAAAACATCTTTTTCCCGTCGACAGCCAAGGCAAACAAACGTAAAATATTAGTTTCAAACTATAAGCAAGTCAGCAGCATTTACTCACACACCGCTTATTTTTTTAATGATCTTTGTCGGCTTCCACTAAACACATGCATGGTTGGACATGAGCAAGCTATATACTTTCACTATCATTATTATTATTATTTCCGTAAATTATTGCGGTGCTCATTTTCTTGTCATTTCAAAGATTATTCCATCTCCTTTTCCCCCGTACTCTCTCCATCTCTCTCGCTCTCTCTCTTCTCTCACTTTCCCCCACTTTTCGTCTTCTTTATTGCCCTTCCCTTCTTCACATCACCTTGTTGTGATGTTGGGACCGGGTTTGCAGTGTGACTCGACTTTTCTCCCCCTGTTTATTATTATCTCATTTTATGGCATCCTTTTGCTATTGTACGGTTTCTTTTAACTCGAATCCTGTTCACTCATGTACCAAATAATAATATCACGACGATGATGACAATCATAATAATATGTTAGTTGAGTACACACCACACACAGCAACCACTGTCATCATCATCGTTTTCACCACAACACAACCTGCCATGTTGACACTGCTGTGCTGGTTCAAAAAAAAATCTTATTGAATCACCATCACATGAATCAAGTCAAGCCAGGCGCTCGTGGAGTTGATAAAATACATACAAAGCAACTTTTTTTTTCTATTTCTTCTTCTTGTATATTTATCCATGTGCCAAAAAACCAATAAAAATGTATTTATTTGAACAAAAAAAATGGAAAACAACATTTAATATGTAAATACAGCAGCAGCATCATGAGAAATAGAGTATACCAGTATTTAAACAAACCGATATAGTATTTATTTTTACTTGACTATGTAAACCGAAAAAAAGTTTATTTATTTATTTTTTTTATTTTTTTTTTCATTCTCCATCCTATAATTCCAAAAGATTACTAAAGTCGATTTACACTTCATTTAAAATATTTGGAAAAGTGTATTTCTACCAACGACTAGTTCTTCTCAAAAGGATGTACTTTTCCCAAACAGCAACTTATAAACGATGAGCAGTGCTTTGCAGCAGCAGCAGAAAAGGAAGCAGAAAAAGGAGTAGTGTGATGATGAGGATGATGCCGCCGACTTTCTCTTCACACAAATTCCATTTTGTTTGTAAAAACTATTATATTCTTCATTCGAGTTGTCTTTGTATTTCCTTCCAGCCACAGTAGTAGTCAACTTTTTTTTTCTTCAGGAAAAAAGTATAAAAGTTGCTTAGGTAAATAAACCGTAAAACTTTTTTTACAAGTGCGCGTATTTTTTTTCAGAGGGAAATCTTTCATTTCAATAAGTTTCCTATCTACTCTGCGTTTAGTTGGATTCATCGCTAATAATAATAATAATAATATTTTGCATGGTAAATAAAATAATATGCTTTTCCTGCATTTAAAAGAATGAGCGGTTTTCTTTTTTGAAAAAAAAATTCCTACAACAGCTCTGCTGCCAGCCAGAGCTCGCCATTTATTTTTTTTCTATAAATAGAAATAATCTCTTGGGCCCTCTATTTGGATACCGAGTGTCGTATTAGAACTTTAAAGTAATAATAGACAAGCCAAAAACTGTAAAAGAGAGAATGAAATCCCAAGATTTTATTGAAGTGTTGGTGAATGCAGACGAAAAAAGGATTCTTTATATCGTACCACCACCACCACCACCACCAACAGGCATATTGAACTTGTTATATTAAGTATAGTTGAGGATGACGATGAAAGTGCTACTACCTTACTACTGAATATTCTTTCTCTTCTTCTTCTTCTTCCCTTTCACCCAATTCAAAAGAGAAGCTCTCTACTTGCTGCTCCACAATGCAATGCTTCTGGTGGCATTCTGCAAAAAAATGGAGAAAATAAAGCTGGCAGATGATGCCTCTTCTTCTCTTCTCTTCTCTTTTTTACTACGTATTATTCTCCTTTCCAATCCAATCAGATTTTCGTGGTCCTGTTTCCTCTTCTTCGTCTTCTTCTCCTCTTTTTTTTTCTTCACCTAAAGGAAAAGTAGCAAGCTGAACACCTTCACAATAAATGTGCACCGACGTAGCCACATGAAATGCCTACCTATCCATCTACTTTGCTACAGTAATAATAATAGAGTGTTGTGGAGAAGCTTGCATATAGATAACGCGTCGATGACGACGATATTATCCTTCGTTTCTTCTTCTCTCCTTTTTTGTAAAGACGAAGAAGAAGAAGAAGAAAAAGAAGAAAGAGAAGAAGAAGAAGTAGTAGTGGCAAAAAAGTAGTGAAAGTCTGCCTACTTTATTGTGCACGACATGAGCAACTCCGACAGCACACATTCAAAAATGATAGAAGTGAAAGAGAATGTGGAGAAAAGTGGGAAAAGAAAGAGAGAGAGAGAGAAAGAAAGAGGCAGAAACTTAATACGGTTTTTCTCTGTCTCGAGATGAATATGTGCCTGATTTATTTTTTTTTCTCGCGTTGTAAAGCAAGCAGCAGAAAGAGTAGTATATAGCCAACCACTCTGCTAACACCAAAATCACCGCAAGCTTGTTCTGTTGTGTTGAATGGAGTGAAGGAGTAGTTGTGTCTATACAAAAAGTGAGCCCGTTAAAATCCTCTCTCTGCAGTCAATGCCTTTAGTTGTGTACACGCTCAGTTTTTCATAACAGCTCGAGAGCTATAAATAAATCTGACGAGAGGGGAAAAGGGGGTGACGACGAGGACAACGCCAGAGCATTGAGGAGAATGCGGAGGGAGTCGGGTGCCTTTTTTCAGGTACAGCAAGTAAACACATTTCATGGAAAAAAGTATATAATTAACTGGAAAACGTAAAGCCGAAGGAAAACAATATTGTCCTCAAAAAAAAAATTTTTTTTTTACATTTCTGCACACAGGCAGCAAGTCAACAGGACATCTTTCATATATATCACACTTTGAAGTGGGAAGCTTATGCTTTGAATGAAATGAGTTTCCATTCAGAATGGGATTTTGTTTTTTTTCTTCCAAAAATAGCACCACCAGCAAAATCGAAAAGGCTGTGTATTTTGAAAAAAAATCTATTTCTGCTTATTAAAAAAATATAATTTCCACGGCACGCACTCATTATTGCTGCGCACGTACGCCATGCTTTTTAAAAATAATAATATATATATACGCTAATTAATTGATAAAATAAATTTTATGTGTATCTTCTTTCTATGGGAATTTTTATAATTTAATAATAATAATAATAATGACAAGGAAGGAACTACGCCAAATTGCATAAAACGTCAGAGAGAGAGAGAAAGAAAGAGAGAGAAAGCTGGTGGATCTGTAGGATCAATATATTTTTCTTTGGCAAATATTATTACGTAAGTAGGTACGATCCCACTTTTAGACCACTTATCTTTAAGCATATCGTCTCATCCCTTTTGAAACCGCTCTACTTTAAAAAGAAGCAATTTCCCTGTAAGTGAAGCTCTCTCTGTGAAGGAGAAACGAGTGTGGAAGACAGAAGAAGCATAAAAAAGCAAGTATAAAAAATCAGCTTGAATTTCAAAAAAAACGTTGAGTTAAATTGAAAGAATATAATATTGTCTTATAATGTGTTTTTTTATACATTAATATAAATGGTACAAGACAAGATGGAAGAAAGCAACAGTGTCTGACAGGGAAAAAATAAAATATAACAGCAGCAGCAGCATCAGTAGTAGTGAGGTCGTATCATCATACTTCTCCTCCTTCTCCTCCTGCTTACATTCTCTTTTCTTTTTTCGTTGAAATTCTATAAATTATGTTCCATTAGTGTTTTTTTTGTATACCTATGCCTCTTCTTTCTATCTATCTTGCTTCCTATTTTTTTGCAAGGGAAAAGAAAAAAAAAGATGAAGCCCATCATGTAACGGCAAGCAAACAGCAAACGACAGCAGCAGCAGCACTGAATGCTTGAGAACAAGATGACTAAAAAAACGACTACCTAACTAAACTATGGAATTTCATGTAATGTTTAAGAATAAAAAAAGGAAGAAGACGAAGAAGAAAAGGTTCGATGTACTTGTGTGTATCTGCCAACGATGCGTTTCTGTATAACATTGTTTGTTGCTTCAACAACATGGCTACATCATCAGCTCCGCCGCCGCGCTACCGTTAGGTAGGTTTTTTTTTTTTTTTGCTGGCTCAACAATTTATATATGAGCTCTCGTCGTCTGGCTTACTTACTTACTTTTGCCTACTTACTTAATATCATGTGAAACATGCTCGTACAAAAAGAGTGAGGAAAGATTCCACAAAGTCCTTTTAGGATTTTGGAATGTGACCTTAACTTGGTAAATGGTGGAAGAAAATAAAAGCTGGGGACGAGCAACGACGACGACGAGCTGTTGTGTCTTGTCTTGTGTTGTGTTGCTAGCTGTATTTCGCCGCTTTGTGAAGTCAACATTGTTTCTTGTTCGTATTTTTTGTATATTTATTATTATTATTATTATTTATTATTATTATGAAATGTGAAACATGTACCAGTATAATAGCTTCTTGCGACATTCATTTTGTCTAGAGTCTTTGCATCTGTAGTGGGGAAAAGCGTAGGGGAAACCATGCGAGTTCAAAAAAAACACCACATAAAAACGCATACCTACCTACCTACCTACCTATTTACTCTACAACGAGCGAGCTGAGTAGACAAGAATGAAAAAAATATGGTGGTTGGTTGAGTTGAAAGCAGTAAAATTGGAATGGTATGATGGATATGATGATGATAAACAATGTCGGAAGTGAAATGTTTGAGAAAATTATTCATTCTCTTTTTATGCTGCTCCATGATAGTTTGCGTTGTGAATACGTACGTGGAAGGAACGGCGTTTAAAAAAGTGTGCGTGTTGTAGTGTGTAGTAACTTGATTTTGATTGATTATGCTTTTTAATTGTTTCCTGGCTTTGGAAAACATTTGAGCTGATATTATTTTTTTTCTTTATTTTTTCTTTGCAAAAATGAGTTTTCAATGCTTCGCCGAAAAAGTGCAAGCAAAGTGTTTAAACACGCAAAGAGGGCTGTGCAATTAGACAGTATCCCTGATGACGACATCCCTGCATTTAAAAAGTTTCACAGTGAGCCCAAGCTCAAAACCAAAAGCTAACAAGCAACCCAAGCGCATTGATGATGATACGGATTGATAGCACAGCATTTTTTTGGTAGACAGACAGCATTATTGCGAGCATACTTGTCTGCTATATAGTTTTTTCACAGGTGCGGAGAAAAAAAAACGCAAGGAAAGCATCCAGTGGAACTATTTGTGGGAAATGCAAAAAAAAACAGTACGCTTTTCCATTTTTCATTATGGACGCCATTATGAATCATGGAACTAGTGCTGGCTTGAGTAATTCATGGCAAATTTGTGCATAATGGTCAGTGTATAAAGCAATTTGACAGTCGACTTGGTATAACGGGGCAATTGAGACATGCACTCAAATAACATTTTTTTTATTTTCTCGAGTGGAGTTTCGCGTATGCTTTGAATTGTGTAATAAATATTAACTGCATATTTTCACTTGGCTACAACACCACTTCCCACAGAATTGATTACCAAATTATATTGGATGAACCCGGCGCTGTCTCAAATTGCAAGGATTATTATTATACGAGGTCGATTGTAATTCAAGTCTCGTGATGATAACTGCTGTCAGCGCATGTATTTCCTGTTATGTAACTATAGTAGTAGTGGGGCAATTCGCCAAAGAAGGGGAATAAAAAAAACGACCGTGTAAGTAATTGCACCACTGTGCAAAAACATTTTTTATGCTAAATAAATTTCACATTTAAAGCGTAATTTTCAACGTAATACGCCACAGTCATCCATGTATTATGAAAACGTTTTTTTTAGACATGATTTGCCTTGACATAGCGTAAATATATCTATCAATGTCTAACTTCATCATCAGAGGAACACAAGCAGGCATGTATGCACATGTATATATATATATATAATCTTCACATCATCTACATTTTGCTCGCTCCAGCGATCGATATGTTTTTTCTGGCATTTTTTTCCCGTGCACACGGCCAAAGTGTGTATGCGTATATTATAATATCCGTAACAATACTCGCATTATAGTTTTAGGATATGGTATCGGTTACAGGGCGCAAAGAAAGACGGCGAGAATGAGAGAGAGAGAGAGATGGAGAGATGGAGAGAAATCTCCTTGTAACCATTTCAACTGTGTAGCTGAACAAAGTAGTAGGTTTCCAGAAAATTGTTGAATAATTGCGTTTCTTCATGATTTAGCAGCTAGGAGCAGAGCCTGGCAAGCCTGCAAGCCCACATTTCAAGTCAAATCATAAACCAAGCCAATAAAAAACATGACACCAGTAGTAATATTTCCAGTTAGGCGAGCAGACAAAAATTCCTTTTGCTAAAAAAAGTACAAAATTTGATGAATTCTATGCTTGCAGCAGCTAACAATGCTAGTTGTGTGCTTCAGGAGGCACACACAGCAAAAGGTACAAAGCAATTCAATCGTCCTTTCAAAAAACGGAAACAGCTTTACCAGCGCACATTGTAGCCAATCATATCTTGAATATTATGAAACATGGCGTATCATCGAAGAGAGTGAGAGAGAGAGAGAGAGAGAGGGGGAGAGGGAGGGAGGGAGGGGGAATTGACGGTGGTGGTGGTGGTGGTGATGATGATGGTAACTGCTAAATGGCCATGTTATGATGATATTGCTACCGCCACATTGTATGCATGAGCGAGCATTATGCATGCAACTTCATCCCCAGGATATACGGCAGAATTGCTGTTGCTGCGAAGATGATAGGAAAAGGAGGACAGACACATCATCAACACATATCGCATAGCAAATAGCATCAAAATGTGATCAGCAGTTAAATAAGAAGAAGAAGAAGACGTAGTCGTTTCTGTGAAATTCACTATACATTTTCTTTGATGCGAGCATGCAAATGGCAAAAAAGGGAGGGAGGGTAGGCATAGGTAATAATAATAATAATAATAACAAGGTTTCTACAAAACTGTAGCACGTATATTAGGCGTAGCACAAAAAAAAATAATAATTTATAACTACTAGCAGTATCATGATGATGAAACCTGAGGAGCAGAGAGGAGAAAGTGAAGGACTGACAATGCATGAGAAGAATATGATTGCATTGTAATATAAATATTTTGACTTCTTTATAAGAAACGGGAAATTGTGGGTAGAGCTGTAGGAATTTCGGCATGACGTGCGGATCAGTACCAGTAGCAGCAGCAGCAGCAGCAAAATACAGATGCAGATGTGGAAAACGATAAAATATAATACAGATCTGATGACGATAATGATTTCTCCACAGACGCACGTCTACTTTTTTTTACAGTGTTGCTTGCTGCCTTACCTAGCGTTACGCAGAAGGATAGAAAGATGGCTACAGAGAAGAGGTGATGTTGCAGCGATGACGATGACGATCATGTCGGGAGAATTATATTCTTCGGGACGGAGAGAACAGCAAAAAAAGAAAAGAAAAACCGCCACCGCCGCTATCGTCATCATCGCTCTCATCGTTTTAGCATCAGCCTCGCTCAATCAGTCAGAGGGAGTGATTATTTTGGATTGTGAAAAGGGGCAGGTCAAAAGGAAAACGGATGAGTTGAATGATGATGATGATGATGACGATGAGGATGATATGAAGTAGATGGATGAATAGAGAGGGTGAAGATAAAGTCGTTTCTCTCTTTCTCTCTCTATATTTGTCTGTGTATTATGTAGCTTTTGTGTTTGCACGACTCTCTTTCTGTGTACATGAAAGGCTTAAAAAGGATTCGGTGTAATTGCCAAAAATCTCTGTTAATACTATACGTTTTAGCAAATATTTAGAAACCATTTACTTACGTAACTTCAGATGAGGCTCTGTGTGTGTGAGAGAGAGAGTGAAAGAGACAGATAGAGAAAGTAGAAGAGAGAAAGACTATAGAAAGTGTATACAGAGAGGAGGTTGTGGTGGAGAGTTTCAGGGAAAAGAAGAAGATATTGAGAAGAAAGATGAGATGAGAATTGAAAAGAGAAAGTGTTGTACATGCACAAAGGAGAAAACTAAATGATCCATAAATATAGACGTGCTGTGTGTGTGTGCTGGTGCTGCAGTGTGCGGCTTCTCAACATGTACGAAAAAAAATGAACTTGCCGCGCGCATTTCTTGCTTATGCAAAAAAAGAGTAAATGTATATGCATGCCTTTGTCGGATGATGATGTTGATAACATTATGCATTCACACTTTCTCTCCCTCTCCACCCAGCTCGCTTTTTCTTATCCATCTTTTTGACGAAACGAGAGATAAAAGTAGAACAAACGTTGGCCATGATGATGATGATGATAATGATGATGAGTGGTATCTTTCTCTCTCTCTCTCCCTTTCGCTGGTGTTTGCTCAAGATGTTCATGATGATGGTGGTGGTGGTAGCGATGGTAATGAGGGTGATATGATGGGTGACCAAAGCAAAAACTGTGGATTATAATGGAGAGGAAGCACACAGGCGACACCACTGACGCCGCCGCCACAGAATGAAAAACAAATTTTCTAACAAGTTTGGATGGTCTGATGTTTTAATAGGTCATCATCATCGCATCATCATCGCATCATCATCATCATCATCATCATCATCATCATCAAATCCAGCTGATTGAGTACCAAGAAAACCTCTGGTTTTTTTCACCAGTAACAACACACTTGTAGTTTCTCTGCATTCCCTTCTGTTTTTGTTCAAAGATTTCAGGCCAATCTCATAAATTATCATGGCGTCTTAATGGGATCAATACTGCAATAATGCGGGCTTCACATTGTTTTTTTCTGCATCAGTCAGCACAAGTTTTATTTGCATGACTACAACAGCAGTCATCATCGTCGTTTCACTATTTTTTTTATGTACTTTTGCTTTTTTCCTACAACAACAACAACAACGCCGAAAAGCCTAAAAAAATAAGCGTGTTTATACATGTTGGCATTAAGCAACTACCCACGTGTGTAGCGTATCATTTTAGGCAGAACATGTTCCGCGCAAGTAAATAAGCAAAAATTAAAATGGTGACAGTGGAGATTTTTTTTCTGGTATTGTGCAACAGAAACCCATCTGCTGCCATCATCATCATCCTCGTCATCATCATATGCATTAATGTAGCAAGCGGGGATGGCCATGTTACATACTTGAGCCACCACCACCATTGCAATAATCTATTATCACAGTTGTCCCATTCCTTTCAAGCTGTTCGCACAACACACACACACACACCTTGCGTAAAGCAGCAGTAATTTGACTAGCTTTTTTTTCTCTGGTACGGCCCCCAAAGAACCATTTATAACGGGAAACATGACTCCATCCACAAAAAAAGACATAATAATAATATACATGTAGATAGTTCCACCACCATTAGCCCATAATATTATTATTATGATGCTACTACTACTACTACTACTTGGTTGCAAATTATCATTTTAATATATGCTGTTGCAATACGCACATGTACATGTTTGCCTTTGCAGCTCTCTCTCTCTCTCTGTAGAGTTGAGACAGTGTTCACATGATAAATTTTTTTTATCGACTAGAAAAACAAAAAAGTGACTTTCACAACGACGATGATAATAGGGAAAAAAAGACAATGGCGACGACGTTGATGATTACGATGATGGCCATGATTACTATAATAATAATATTGTGATGATGATTCCCAACACCGTAAAAACAATGTAATGACACCAATAATAATAATAATAATAATAACATAGTAGCAGGAGTACTAAGGAAAGCACAATGACTCATCATCCTGTTTATGTTTAATGGCCCACCCAAAAAGTCAAATAGGAAATGTATCAAATCAACAACGTTATAATTTATCATCATGATCATCGTCGTCGTCGTAGTCGCCGTTGCGTTGCGTTTGCCATTACCAAACAGCTAATTTCCTGTGAAAGCATTCTTAACAAGAGTTGCTGGTAAACGTTGGCAATTAATATAATAATAAAAGCTGGTTATTAGCAGTAGCATTATTGTTACTATTATTTCTATGCTTATGTTTTTTTACTATCTAAGTTTCAAACTTGTTCTTCGTCTTCTTACCCGTCTCGCTTTACTCTGGTATTTCAGCGCCTTTTTTGTGTCTTGTGTAGCTGTTTGAACATAGTCCACGGCATGCTCCACGTGATACTCAATTCGGTCAATCATTTCACCCTAAACAAGTCAAACACACACACAAACACAATGAGTGAAAAAGGAACGTTTCGTATTAAATACATAAATAAATCAAAAGGCATTTAAATGCAAAATGCCGGTTGCACATGTCATTTCCATTTTCATCTTCTTTTCCTTCTTGGAAAGTAATAATGTTCCAAACAGTATTTAAATATAAGCTACTTAAAAATTCCCTTTGATCTATGGAGTTTCTTTGTTTCGTTTATACCACCGTGTGTAGGTGTCTTGTAACAGGTTATGCAACTGTTTAGAAAAAAGAGAGAGAGAAAAAATAATAACTCGCTGAATGGGAATGCACGGTTGAGTGTGGGCGGACGAGGGAAAAAAATAATCGGTATATACTACTCTTATCCTCTTTTTATTTCTTTCTAGTTGTTGTCGTCTTCATAAAAGGGAAATAAAGCTGAAACAAAAAAATATATATTCTAAAAGAAGAGCAGAGAAAGTCATCATGATGATAATGGTGACAAATATGAAAACACGTAAACATTATTACATTTTGCTTTTGCTTTACAGGGATAAAAAAATATATATGAAATTTGGCATTCGCTCACTCTTTGTCAGCTTTTTTACTTCTCTCTTTTTCCCTCTTTCTTGCGTTGCCTAATAACTTACTGTTTGGATATTATATTATTATTATTATTATTATATGCTCACACGACTACAACATTTTTTAGACTTGTTTACTAGGATTTACCTGACTTTCCACCAGCATTGCCATGTCCATAAACATATCGTGTAGCTCCCGAATCGAGTTTTCTAACTTAATGATGTCTGCATGGCGGGCCTCAATGTCTGCCAAGGTTTGACGGGCCTGTTGGGTTTCCATGATTATCTGTAAGAAGACATGTAAATAGTTGCAAAAAAATGTGTATACACAGATATACGCGTCCTTTTCTCCTTTCCTTCTCAGTAAATTCGTTGATGATGATGATGATAATAATAATAATAATACTTTGTATGCATGTATATTATATGTGTCATCATGACAGGCTCTCCTCCTCCTCCTTCTCTTTCCTTCCATTTGCCATTAAAAAAAAAATATGTACATAAATATATATACCTACACCCACAATCCATGAAGCAATCGTGGTAGTTGTTGTAGCAGCACCACTAGCAATAACAACAACGCCAACACTAACAACAAACATCATTAATATTATCAAAACGCTATATCGTTTTTTCTGACACAAAAACAAGGCATGTGTATTCATTCACTTGTTTTCTCTCTCTCTCTCTTTCTCTAATGTCTAGTATTAAGCAACTCCATATCAATGTAAGTATTTAACCAGCAGAGGAAGAAGAGAGAAAGAGAGATGCAAAGAAAAAAAGTTTAAAAAAACACATTCCGGTTGATGCCTTTTCCCATTTTCTATTCTCGCTCACAATTTTACCATTTTAAGTAAGAAAGACACTACTGCTTTGAATTGAGCGAAAGGAGAGAGAGAGAGGGAGACAAACAGAGGGAAATAGAATTGTGGAAGAAGCGTAGATGGATGGCTTTTGGCTTAATCGTCTCACAGTCTCCATTCCAATTTTCGTGTGTGTGTGTGTGTGTGTGTGTGTGTGTGTGTGCAAAAGCAGCAAAATAAATAGTGTAACTAGTTGTTGTATTTGTAGTAATAGTAGGAGCAGTAAAATGTTGCTTGTTTCTTTGCTAATCCAACAAATACTTCTTGTTTCTCTCCCTCCCCCATTCCCCTCCCTCCTCTCTCTCTCTCTCTCTCTTTCTCTTTGAGCTTCTCCCTCCAATTCACTTTTTTTTCCAAAGCATCGTACTACCATTTACACACAAAAAATAGTAAACATGAGTTGTTATATACATTCACCAAAACATACACACACGCACATTTATACTTTTTAGGCTACGCTCATCCATGTGAATTTGAAATAGAAAATAAGCCATCATTGTCATCCGTCTGCAAGCCCCGTTGTTCTTTCGCATTATTGCTTCTTACTTTTTACGTTTGTCGTCCAAAACCAAAAATATTATTGTACTTCTTTTTTTTTCTCTGGGAAACTAGTTTTGCCACATGGGATTCCGTTCTCATCCATCTCTCCATAAAAACAGAGGAGGAACGCAGGCCACGCCACAACTACACAAGCTGATGACGACTGTACCGCTCTATTCTTCGTCTGCTGTATCGGCCGCAATAATGTACCAAGCAAGGACAGCCACTATTACTACTACTTTTACTACGACTACTATACTGCCGCCGCCACCGTCACATTTAGCCAAAAGTGGAGAAAGTGAATCCTCAAGGATTTCTAGTAGGATTATTTAATTATGCACTTTTCTTTGTTGCTTTCATTCCGCCTCTTCTGCTTGCTGCCTTCTTTCACTGTCTACTCACCGTGCCACACCATATATATATATATATATATATCTGCGTATTTACCACATGCCACATTCTGCTAGGAGCAGCCTACTATATCCAGAGCCGTCTTTTTAAACCTGCTATCAGTTTAGAGCACATGCATGTCGTTGTTGTTGTTGCTGTTGTTGTTGTTGTTTGTTGTTGGTGGTGGTGGTGTCGTCGTTGTGTGTGAGCTACTACGAGCAAGTAGTTTTGCTTGGACTTACTAAAATGTTACTCATTCATTCATGATGACGATGATGGCAGTTACCATTGGATTGTAGGTATAAAATAATAAAGAGTATAAACAAACATTACACATGGAGAGAAAGAGAAGGGAGAGAGAGAGAGAGAGAGAGATGACTATATGGTGACGTTTGTTGTTTTGCGGCTTGGATAGATGAAAGGCTTTGACTTTCTCCGTGTGTGTGCTTGTGTGTGTGTGTGTGGTTTCATTTACCATTGTTGCAAAACCCATCTTTCAGACTCATTGAATTCTCGTCGTTGCTGTTGTTGTTGTTGTTGTCATCTGTTCTTTTTCCCCGGAGAAGTAATGTAAACGTTGTGCAGGCATTTAAATTCCGTAGATTAAATAAGGATGATGGAATGCATTAGGCAGAGAATAAATGTATCAACAGAGGCGAGTAAATAATTTGTGAAAGATAGACACACACACACACATACATATATACATACATATTTTTTTAAACGCTGCTGTCTGTATCAAACGAGCAGTGATTTCCTGTTTACCCACGGTTTTATGTAAAAGGCCATCCATCCGTGTGTGTAGTCGTATGAATGATCATGAAAAGAATGCTGGCATTTTAGCGATGCTACTTGTGTACTTGTGTGAGTACCATGTTTTTTTTTGGCGTGCAGGATATTTTTTTTACAATTTTACTAAAAGTACATCAGAATCAAATATTGAAAAAGCTAACAGTTGTCCTCACAGACAGAGAGTGAGTAGTGAGCACTTTGAACTTACTCCTTGTGTGAAGACGGCAGGATTTCCTTGTTCTATCATTTCCTCTAGTTCTTCATCTGTGGTGGTTCTCCCGGCTGGAGAAAAAAAATTTAATGCAAACAGACCATGCTATTTACTTGTTCCACTACAAAAATACGTTCTATTTTTTTCCTTTTACATTTTACTTTTTGCAGAGAACATATGGCTAGTTAAATAATTTAGTGCTTGATCGTACAAAAATACAAAACACGCTTGTAGTACACATACACACACACATATGCTTTCCTCCAACAACAACAACGGGTGCTTGTAAATAGCCATCGAAAGAATTCAACTGAACTATCAGCATCTGTTCTCCTCTTACCTTTCAACTTGGACCGCACCTGATTGGCTGTCTTTTTTATGCCGGCCATCAGATCTTCCAGTTCCTGTTTCATTTCTGGTGAAAACAAGCAATTTAAATATATATATATACCTATGCAAACACTTGACAATAATAAATTCGCCATGTTATGAAAAAAGAATGAAATTGCAAACCCTTACTTTCATCCGTTGTGGGTGCGGATAAAATGGCACTGTGTTTTTTCTTTACCTCCTCCACATTACTCTGTATTTTATCTATCATCTCTCGTATCTCCTCCACCTGAAATCAATAATATCAAGCAACATATTGATATGCCGACTAGTCCAAATAGTAGTTTCAAATAGCTTCTTTGCTAAAACATTCTTTAGCAAATTCTTCATCCGATTTAAAAAAAAATTAATTGTAAAATCAACTAGCTAATTTTTTAGCTGCTAGTGCATCCAAATGTATTACAGACTTGTAAAAACAATTTATATCGGTTCAACTAGCACATTTCAAAGATTACACAAATGAAATAAGAATGAACATTTGCACCGAAAAGGAAAATAAGAGAAAGTTTGCACCGACCTCAGCGAAAAATTCCTCCATGAAGCCATCACGACTTTCCACCGTGACGGCGACGTCATCTGGCCCAACGTCATCGTCGTCGCTCTGGGCCTGGAAAGATTAAGAAAAACACAATTATCATTACTTAGCACTTCCATAATAATGCACATAGCGTTGTATATACACAAACGATTGATCAATGTCAAATTCAATATTCTTTTGCATTTATATTATTACATTTAGTTTTTCACGATTAGCATGTTCAAACACTGAATACTCATATCACAAAAGATGTAAATCCTTACATCTTTCTAGTAGACTAGAACGACATATGTAATGACACACTTATTTTTTAAACTTTTATGTATGTCTACTAGTGTACTGATCCATTTGACAGAATTAGTTTCTCTGCCTTCTCTCACTCCCTCAACGGTCTGAACATTTGTGAAAAATGAATTGAAATTAAAGGTTACCATCCGGCATAATAATACGCTTCCTACAACTTTCGCTCAATGCCAATACCAGCGATACATAAATCAGATGTTTGAAGTTGATTAAAAAACTTGTAAAAGAAGGGCGGAATTGGAATACGAAAATGGAATGATTGATTTGGGGTATTTCACTTTTCAGAAAAGTTCAAATTCCCTAGCAGTCAAGTAGCATTTTATCATTAAAACGTTTTTGGGGCATTGTGAGACATGCACTCATCAACAGTACATTACATTAAACGCTTAGCAAAAAAGGCGCATTTTTTTAAAAGAAATAAAATTTAAAAATCTTTCAGACAACTCGATAATATACTAGTTACCATTAGCAACGTGCATGGAATTGAATCATTTAACCATATTTTTTTAATAGCTAATAATAACTAATAATTAATTGCTGTAGTTATACCATTCCTTGCGGGTGCCACATAAAATTATCCGGTCATCATCATGTCCCTTGTTCCTGTAACCTCCTCTCTCTGTGCTATGCGCTTGTATTCATTCTTTCCGCCTTTTACGACATTAAAAGTAACTTCATCGGCCTCATTTCACTTTGTCTCTGTCTCTAGTTTACATTACCTTCATACCTACACATTATTATATACAGAGTATTATATCACACACTGCTTTGCTGCTGCAAACCCAACTTTTTTGTGCCATTCAATAAAAAATTATACCAGCAGCAGCATAGGAGCATATTTTCAAAACAAATTAAATATAAAGCATTTATATATTGACTTTGGCTTGTGGGGTTCAAGCTTTACAGAAACTTTCTTCAAATTCTTCATCACCACCGCCGCCACCACCACCAACCACCATGATCTCTCTCCTTCTCCAGTCTCAAAGGTGTTTCCTTGACTACAATATCTAATAGCTAGCACGTGTATAGTTGTGTGTAGTATGTACTAGCAAAAAATCTAAATAATAATGTTATTACATAGTTTGCATGTAGGACAGGCAACATTTGTTAGTGTCTAAAAAAGTTATTCCTGGATCAACTTTTTTTACATATATATACATGTTTTAACTATGTATGTATTTGGGCTTATGTACACCTTTCATTCAGGTTGAAACATTCCTACACATCTATATGGTTGCTACTATATGTATTCCAAAAGCTAGTTCATGATCTGCTACAGAGGAAACAACGTGTAGATGATGCACACAAGTAAAAGTAGGTATGTATAAAAAAATATAAGCTTGTATAATAAATAACATCATCTCCAGTCATAATTCCCTCATTGTTCCCCGGAGTGCCTTTTCGCAAAATCCATATTTTCTCATCTCATTATTAGCACACATGGTGCTACTTTCCATACTATGTGTCTTACCTGCGCCAGAAATATTTAATGATATGGTGAACATGGGATCATATATAGATCTGCTGCTGCTGCTGCTGCTACATGTTTCAGCCGTCTCATTAAAGTAATATTCAAAAATAATTAGTTTAGATGGTGATATATGTATGTGTGGTAGTATAGTATTAGATGTATTCGTAGTAATTAGGATTTCTCATGAGCTTATATGCTTCAATGAAACTTTTTTTTCCTTTTTATTTTTCCCGTATGGTATGATGGCGGTAGTGGTGGTGGCGGCGGCGGCGGTGGTGGTGGTGGTTTTATGCACCCATTGGCTTTTCCAGTAAGTTTGATATACTGTGAGTAGGTGTAAATTCTAGGAAACCAAAGATAATATTTTGAAAGCTCCCCTTTGTCGCAAGTTGAATTTGTTTTCGTTGAAAAGGCATTTAGCTAGATTATCATCATCATCATCATCATCGTGGAAATGTGATTAAGAAAAAGTTACTTTTCAAAAAGTTTCATTTTTTGTAGTCATTATTTCTAAATATTTATTTTTTGTCACAGGCAAATTCCAAGTACTTCATAATTGAATACAGGTTTGGTTTCGCTCTCGTGTACAATTGCTGGTAATAATATTCTAGCAAGTTTGTCTATAAAATAAAATGAAAAAAATTTCCGTACAAAATCCAGTATTTTAATCGATGCTATATATACATAAGAAGCTTAGCGTACAATGTAAATTATCCACGCCTGTAACAGTTTCGCCAACTTAAGAAATACGAGATAATCATTGCGAAATTTTGTGCTTTTCAAAAGTTCAAGAATTCAGTTCAATTTCACAATCAGTTTCTCAGCACATTGATATATTTACACTGACAATGTACACAATAATTTCCATACAATTTTCTCGTTTCCTCTTTTTCGCTACATATGTGTATATTTTGTGCCAACAGCAGTTGTGCAAACAATCTGCTTCTTCTCTGTTTGTAAATCTATTTGCAATTAATCACCCTATATGTTTGCTTACCTTGTACAAGTATTAGCAAAGTATGAAAAAAACTTTTTTTTCTCTTCCTTTGAAAGAGCAACCGACTCCTCCAACCATTATTGTTAATATTATATGTTACTCGAACTATGTAAATGAATAATATTCCATGTTTGCATTATGTTCCCTAATCCCACTCCATATAAAATAATTGTGCTTCCAAAATTCTCTGCAAAATACAATTTATCGATATTGTTACTCAATTTTGAGCAAACAAAAAGAGGACAAGCCTGAAAGTTTAATTCTTGCTTTCTTTTTTGTCGCCAATAATGTTCTAGTTTCGGTGTGTGCTCATACATATGTTCATACACAGAAGTATACACTATGCATATTTTGATCTAGCAAAACTTCACGTTTAGCGTCTGTTCAAAAATGAAAATAGACTTATTTCTACGCAAAATTAAATCAAAATAATACAAGTGACGTAAAATATGTCACATGAGTGAACAGTCTCACATATGCTTGGCTAAAGTGAAAGGAAGCCCGTTTTAAATGAAAAAAATATATGATACAACGTATACAAGCATAGAGCTGTTTTTTTACAAGCGAGCATAACTCATTCTTCTTATTTCACCATCACCACCACCACCACCACCATAAATATCTCAAGCTCTGCTTTATCCCTTCATCTTCTCCTCAAGTATCATTCAGATCTACACATGGCTTCCGCTCAAAAGAAATTCATTCGTCCATATGGAAAAGGAAGCTAGTCAGCCAGCCAGCCAGCCAGCCAACCAGTCACTGGAAGAGATTCCAAATTAAAATAGCACACCCGATATGCTTCTAATAGCCCCAACCCATGTCAGCAATCAAACAGCCACAAAAAGGGAAAAGGGGAAATCTTGCCTTTTCCAAGTCACCCGTACATTTTCACACAGATAAAAAGACAGCGTGAAATTGTACAGCTCTTGC
>JAHZMT010001646.1:0-28355 GCA_027743785.1 Sinhomidia bicolor | reverse complement strand
GACAGCAGAGCTAAGTACGCTGATTTTTTTGGGCGGGAACTTATGTGACAGCTACTTATGTGACAGCAGTCGAAAATCCCGAAAGGGTATGGCTTACCCAAAAAAAGATGCTTTGCGTTTAATTGCGTAATGGTTACCACTGTTATGTACGAGCAACGATGTATTTTTATTAAACATCCCTGGTTATGAGTGGGGATTACTGGGAATCATGCAAGGCAACTGGCATCCACTATGGTATTTATACTATCCGCCAATAATACTTAACGGAAACAAGCTCTGGCGTTGTTGCTACGCTGAAATTTGGTTAGCAACTTCGATTCGTTTAGATAAAAGTATTTAAATCCTTTTTTGTATTCAAATAAGAAAATGTGAACCTAAAGAAAATAAATTTGTATTTAAATATTTGTCATATTTATGGAAGGAAATACTTTTTTGTAAATGAATTTTCACGTAAATTATAAATACAAAATATTTTTTTTGCAAAAACCTGTACAAAAGTATTTAAATGGTCAATCAATGCATTTCAGAATAGAAAGCCTGCTAACTTTGTTGAATGAATTCATACATGCCCATACTCATGTCATACATACACATAATCCTTCAGTTAGCTTACACCAGCAGCCGGTAGAGGATGGAACGTCACTAGGAATTTGCGTGCACCTAAATATAGTATGCCTTGTTCAATAAAAAAAATTGGGGAGATATGAGACACCTCTCGCGTTTTTAGAGAGATTTTTTTCTATTGCATTGCATAACTGTTTTCACATTATTATCACATTTTAAGTAATCGAATCATTCTATCCGCTGACTTGCCATCTATTCAGAATTCATCACGTTTAGTGATAATTTTATCAAAAGACCTTGTATATATTTTGTTCCATTTCTTCTTTTGAATTCAACTGATGACTGAGATGGACATATTATTATGTTCATGCCTATATATCAGAAGAAAGAATGTAGAGTAGCATTGAAACTTGGTTTTCGGCTGTGCGAAATTTTATTTTTTCCATACCATATCTTACCCACAACTGCCACTTACCATTCACTTTCTATTTAAAATGCTTTCTATTTCAACCAGACTTGCAAAAAGAAGGGTTCCACCTGCTTACATGTAACATTCTTTTTTCATTATCGTTTAATTCCCTTGAGAGACTTGCTACATTCCCTTCATTCATTTTGCATTCTCCACTACTGTTTCCAGTTCTTCCCTTTTTACAAAGCTATTCCACTTGCAATAGTCATTTTTCATTAGTGCTAACATCATTCATCATTACTTTGGTACCACCACCGCTGCTAAATATACTATGCATACCAGCAACCACCAAACGCCAAGAGCATGTCATGTCATAATAATAAACCTAATGTTCAAAGTACATATATTCACACAGCTACGCAACCAACCTGTATTTTCCCATTTTACCAGCAAATTAGATTTACATGCTATTAAAGTTCCATGGCTGAATGGGAAAAATTTATGCGAAACAAGTTTACTCACTTGGATAGTTTGAAAGATACAAGCTTGGAAATTTCAAGAGAGTTGTATTCTTTTCTTTCTCCTTTTACAACATCTCAGATCTCATGGTTTAGTTTTGTAGCCTTGGTTGCATCATAAAACGACTGCTGTGTACATTAAAGTATGTAGGTTGATGCGAGTTTCCTGTAAAATGAAGAAAAGACTTTCTTTTCTTCTGTTCATTTCTTTCTGTCTATACATGGTATATTGTCAAAGTAAAATGTTTTTGCAACAAGCTGTGAAAATTTGAAAGAGGTGAATGACTGAATGCACTGCATTTACTTAAAGGACATGATCGCATCGTCGTCAGCACAGCAGCATCAGCTTCACCATCATCACCAAAAGTTGGCAAACACATTAGAGAAAATCTCCAGTACTAACCCAACAGATGCTTCTCCAGCAGTTTATTGCACCATTAACAGAAATTAATCCGTCAACTTGATACATTGCCATTTTCCAGCTTCACCAAACATGGTCATAATATTAATTCTGTCACAGTTGAGTAGATTGTAGATATTGCGTAGGAACGTATACATTATTCTACTCTTCTTGCATTACTGTTTCTTTTATACAAATACAAAATTTGTAATGTGAAGTGTTTGTCTGTGTTCGAGAACTGAATGAATATTCATGATGTCATGTCATAATTTAGCAGCACAGCAAGCTCCATATTTTACGTTTTATAAATAAAAAGTCTGTCTGTCCGTATGACCTTTCCACATTTGCACAAAAAGAATCTTTAAAAAGTACTTATCTTGATACCGAAGGCTACTCGTTACGTTTTATTATTATAAAAGTCATTTTTCATGGAATTACGCAGTATTTTGGTTTGTGTTTATAAACGACAGGCAAAAGGGCAGCAGGAGAACAGCCAAAAAAAATAGAAAAGGTCGTGATCAGTCACTCAAAGAATACATAATTGCAGGCTCACGTACCGTCCGCAACCGCTCAGTAGAATATAAAATAAAGTAATTCTTTCCATTCAATTTAATCCAGAAGAGAGCCAAGAGGGCCAACAGAACAGCAACAGCTTTATAGAACTATAAAGTAAAGTTGGTTGACAGTTTATAGTATTTTTTATAATGTGGAACACATTATGTGCCCGGTTTTCATTCAAGTGGGTAAATAAGTGAATCTAGTCATTCTCTCCTTTTCCGTTTTCTTCAATTTTCAACCTTTTCCTAGTAGACACTACTACAAGTGTACATTATATCTGTACATAACTTTCATCAACAAAATCTCTGGTATGACGATGATGATGATTGTCCCTGACAAGCTTGTTTTTGTTACTATATATATGTACTGGAATTCTCTAGTCATCATGTCCATGTCATGCATGGTTAGAATGTTAATGGGGAGCAAAACAGATGGTGACGGTGTGGTGGTGATTCCGTTATAATAAAAGATTCCTTGCATACACCATACATACTGCCTGTTGTGTGACTGCATCCTCTAAATATACGGATTCTTCCTTTATTAAAAGCATTTTGCTGGAATGGAAACATCATCATCACGGAGCATTTTTTTCTCCAGCACATTCCGTTTAGGAAGTAATGTGTAGCAAAATGCAAGCAACCAAACTAATCTAGCAGCATATGCATTTACTTTGCTGCTGTTTCTTAAATTTTCTAGAGCATTTCATATAATAATAAGTTTGTGAATCTGCCCAAAAGCAAAACAACAAGCTGAAAATAATAGCTCTATATAATAATATCTGTCCGGACTGACTCATGTCTCCATTCTCCATTTACGTGACTGTATATGACACTGACGGACAAAGCTGGAAGATGGAAATAGAAACCACGACCAAACCAGATGCTGGAATATTTGGTTGGGTTTGTGATAATCATCATCAACATCACAAGCAATCCGCACAGTCATCATTACTATTACCTTACCGTCATCATGAGAAGGAAAGTAAATTGTTGCGAGGAATGATAAGAAATATGAATATGAAAAGACAAACAGTTATAATAAATGAGTATACATACATAAGTGTGTGCAACAGAGTAAAGCAATGTCAGCAGAGGTTGCGGTTATTTTGGTTTTAGTTTGTTAGTTATGGAATGGCATGACAGTGACGTGGCTACACAGTACTTTTGATGAGGATAGTATTTAATAATAACGAAAGATTGAATGATAAAATATTTTTATGATGGAAGAAAGGAAGGGACCGAAAATAAAGAGAAGAGTGAATAATGCTTCATTAAACCCAGTATGATGACGATTTATTACATAGTACTATATTTTATATTCGAGGACACTAAGGTCGGGTCGGAGATGAGGATGACGAGGATCAGTAAACGTACATTCACAAGTAGACAATGGTTATACTTATATAAAAAGGAAAAAAATATTACAGATGAAGATAAATATAGAAGAGCGGATTTGAAAAGCTTGCGTGTGGTGAAAGAGATTTATTTTGAGATTTGTTGATCAAGTCATCATGATGATCCGTGTATTAAATGAATGTGCCTGATTACAAAAAAGTTGCATGCGGTTGCTGTTGCGGTTTACATGTTTATGTGTGAGTTATATCATATAGACATTCAAGTATTCAAGTCAAGATCCAACTGTTTTATGTCTTTCAGACATGACGGAGATGGAAAAGAGAATGACTTTACTTGACTTTAATTATTTTTTGCAATTTTATACATGTATCTATATATACAGTTGACAGCTATCTTTGCGTTTTTAAGAGATGTTAGAAAAAAAGATATTGGTTTTGCTGTGTCAGCAGAGCTACAACAATGAGGGATGAATGATCCTTTTTGACATACATGCAAAATGTAAACTTTTGTTCGTGTTAAAAATAGAAATTTTTTGCATTCCTTGCAAAAAGCCAAACGTTAGCAAAAAAAGATCACTGTTATCCTCTCATTTTTCCATTTCTCTTGTTTCCCCAAATTTAGTTGATGTAATATATACTTGTTTAGATACGCTGTCTGAGGTAAAAATTGAGTAGAATGAAACGAGATACCCTATAAGGCAAGACATAAAAATAATAATGTTGGGAAGTACATTTGCTCTTACGTCTACTAAAGTTCTACGACAAATAAACATAATATCCTAGGATAACTGCAAAGTCTTGACCTTGCATAAAAATCTATTCCACATAATATTGAGAGCAGAAGAAACCGTAAAACCACATTGTACGAAAGATAAGTAATCTGAATTAATTTGCTTTTGATTACAATGATGCTTTTCTTGTGAATTTGTATTACAAGCGTATTATTTTCCCTATACTTTTCCTGATAAAAACCGCAAACTAGTGGAAAGGAAAAAAAGGTACTGGAAAGTAGTCTGTTGACAATGACATGATTAAAAAAGTATGACAGAACAGATTTATTATTTTTCTGTGTTTTTATTCAATTTCTTAAAAAATTGCATAATGCATACTTGCCGCTTTCAATGAGCTGTCTGAGTGGAAACGCTGGAGAAATGAATAAGGGGAAAATATATAATAATGTAAAGTCAACAAGCGTCAGCTCTTTTTGGGTAGGTATGCAGCATATATATAGCAAGCACGTTTGCCAAACATGTTACTTTCCCCAACCAAAAAATGATAATATCAAAAGGTAGCCACAGACAGATATAGATAAAGTAAGCATCTATTATATATAATACACACATGCACATACACAAAAAACTGCGAGGGAAGCAGTGTGAGCAGACCAATTGTCGTCATCACTTCCTTCCATTTCACACATAACAAAGTACAATGGCTACTTACTTACTATTTACCATATAATCTAGCAAAACCAGCAAAATGCATGAATAAATAAAAGTGTGTGCACAAACTGCTTGCCAAATTGTGTAACGGTAGAGCTTGCTTGCTGTCTGTATGTACTCAGTATCTATATCTACTAACCAATATACTACGTTTCCATTTTCTGCTCTCGTTTTCCTTTCGTTTTTGTCCAAAATTCATTCAACCCAGCAAATTTTGCCAATGCCAATAAATATATGCATACATGTATCTACATATGCATGAGGAGGAAAGGGGATATACCTATATAACTTGATGGCTAAATAATAGACATATTTGGTGTTACTGAATACAAGAAGAATACTACAAGGCGCGTCTACTTTCTATTCCAGCAGAGGTAAGCTGCAAGGGCAACATTTTGCCTTTTTTATTAACTCTGCCTGTACAAAATAATAGAGAAACCGGAATAATAGAGGATTCAGCAGAACAGTGAGTAAGATGAATGCTGCTGATATGGCGATAGTGATGTTTCTGTCAATGGTGTCAGTCGCCACAAAATATGAAACCGTAAACCGCACTACCATCCACATACTTGAATCTACCAACCAATTCTACAGTAATAAGAATAATAGGAGCAAAAACTATAGAAAACAAAAAATTACTTAGTATTCTTCATTTTGTTACATCATCAATTTTTGGAATAATATTCATTGAGTGAGCTACGCAAGCGTAAAGTTGTTAGCAGAAGCACACGTCCTTAAATAATAATTCCTGGATGCATGTAATTACTTTAATGTTTTTACGAGTAGAAAGGTCTACTTTAATTTAAAATATTACGCTTACACATTCATTTAAAACCGCATAATACCCTGAATTTGGTGTAACGCGTGTATGTATATATGCGGCTTAACATGAGGTAGGCAATTTTTCCTTAATACGAAATATTTTCCACTCTATTTTACCTTTCCAAGCAATAGAAAAATATTACCACATGTGGAATGAAATTTGAATGGCATACTATACTCGATGTGTCCTTCTCATTTAAAATTGGCTGTGTAAAGAAAATTAGCCATTTGAATTTCTTCACGTACTGCACGAACTATGCGTACATGCCACTTTGTTAGGTATTCCATATTATTACTATTCCAACATTCTCACATACTTGCTATATGATATTTCCAGCAGTTTGGTAATCTCCTTCTTTATTATACTGCGTTCTCTTGTTTTAATACAGTTCAAAGCATGCACTTTATACCAGAGAGAAGATTTAATCTTCACAAACAATAGCACACGTCCACACAACAACATGTATGTAGTATTTATCTACCAACTTTTAACCAGCAGCAGCACATTGGTACAAAAAAAGCATGGCGCATTAAAAATGTACAGGTTAAGTATATTTCTATTCATCTAACACTGCTGTACCGCATATCTGCATTTAAGCCATTTATTCTGCTACTACTACTACTACTACGTTTGAATAACATTCTACGTCTCTCCGGATCTTCCAGTGACGTCCGTGGTTTTTTTCTGTGTATGTATGTGTTCACTCTCACTGCTGCTTGCTTACTAGCTCAAAGGACAATTTTATTGATTACTTCCACCTCCACTACTGCTACTACTTCTGCTTCCTTTCTACTAACACACACGAAATCCTACCAGTGTTTCAGTCCAACAGACAGAGAAAGCGCGCACACACACAATAATAACGTGAAATAAAGAATAAGGTGGGAGAAAGTACAGTCGTCGTGTCGTGTGTGTATGTGGTACCAGTAAAGTGTGCATGTGTGTGTGTGTGCGATACATGTCATGTCAGTCAAGTTGCCACATTTTTTCTCTTTTTGGTCCTTGTCAACAGTAAAAGGTTACACGTAAGGAGGAGGAGCAGACGGAGAAACGGATTCTCTTTTTTGGGAAAGTATAATATAATGGTTAATGATACTAGTAGAATAGAGAGAGGATAACTATTTATTATTTTGACATGCCATGCCATAAGGAACAGATGGGAAGATACCAAGTTTGCACGTTTTTATTTTATTGCCTATTTCATTGCTAAAGCAGTATAGTGTGCGGCATTTTCTAAGGTGAACAGATTTCAAAATACTACTCGGAATCATTTATATTTTTATGTTCCAACAGCGGAAGAAAAATGTTATATAGTTGAATCATGTTTGTAAGATAAATGGTTTGTTGCGACCCGAAAAGCATCCGTTCTTTTTTTGAAAGAGTCTACATTATATTTTATTGTAGTATCCCTTCCCATTTTGGCGGTGGCAAAGAATAGAAGAATAAGAGCAGCGTCCTTTCCTGTAATGCTGTAATATAGCATCATCATCATCACCGCCAAGACGAGTTTAGCAACGGCTGGTGCTTTTTTTCACGATGATGATGATGAAGAAGAAGACGACGACGACGGTAATGGTAGTATAAGTTGTAATACAAGCAGCGGAAAGCAGCTATACATGGTATTTAAAGGGAAAGCAGAGCAAGAAGAGAAGAAGAGAAAGCCACCATTCAGCATCATCATCGTCCCAACATCCATCCATCCATCCATCCTACTCAATAATACACACGTATACTATCCCTAGCATACAGGCTTATTCGTCCTCGTCAAATGATACTCTTTCTCTGTAGCTCGTGACTTGTGAATGTTCAGTGGTGGTGCTGTATTGGAGTAGGCTGAAGGAGTTTGGAGTAGTTACTTTCCTGTTATTTGGAGAATATATACCATTAATGTTAAAAACGCTAAATTGTTCATATGGCTGCAAAATAAGACGAGAGTGAGAGAAAGCTGGTTTTGGCAGAATTGGTGAATGGTGAAGTTTCGCGGAGAAAAAATGTTTATGAGGAGAGCAGTAGCAGCAAAGATTTGAGAATAGAAGAGCAGCAGAGAAAAAAGGTAGTGAACATCTTGAACATCATCATCATCTTCACCTTAAAAAATAAAGCTATATAATAGCAATAGTAATAATCTGGTCTGGTGGTGATGCTGCTGCTGCTGCTGTGGTGTATGTGAGTGCGCTCTTGTCTTTCTCCTCTCTTTAGTATTCTTATGACCCTGGACTTAACGTAGGAGGGGAAAGGAAAGAAAGCTGCGAGAAAAATAATATTATTGCTGACTTGGAGAAAAAAAGGAAAGCAATAATAGCAGCGTAGGAAAACAGCAAGCTAATTTTTTATACAGAGAGTCAGTAGAATATATCTATTTATTATTTTTGTGTTTTTTCGCCTTCTGTTTAAAAATAGCAAAAATAAACGGAGAGAGAGAGAGACGAGATAAATTTTTGGCGAGAGGACAGAATATCAATGTATACAGAGGGGTTTTAATATTGCTGGCTGACTGACAGTTGTGTTAGCAATTGTGGAAAATTTTTATTGTTATTTTTCTGCCCTTGTCTCAGTGCAATATTATAATAAGTTGTTATAATAAGCAGAAAAAGTTGCAGTTCAAAAGTAATAAAAATGTGGACAATGAACTGGGTCATGTAGATCTTTTCTTGGTTTTATTCAGTTGTTATAATTACTGTTTGGTGCAAGTACTTAATTTTAAAGTTTGAAACATTTATATTTCGTGTGATATTACTGTGAAAGATATTTTTGATATCTTTAAAGTTGGATTTTGATAATTTTACAAGTTCTTTTTGCACTGATGAGAGTAAATAGTGCCAACGTTTGTTTACGTGTGGGTGGATGACAGCAGCAGAGTATTGTCAGTTATTACATTTTAAAAAATTAACAAAGAGATAAAGAAAAGCAGGGCAAAATAAGTATTTATGTGATTGTGGGCGAGGATACGAAGAAAAAAGATGAATTTTTCATCATCGCTTTGCTTTGGAATTTTATTTCTGCTGAAAGCATCAATTGCCCAGAGCGCACCACATTCAGCTTACCCAGGTAATTATTTAAGTTTTAAAAAATAAAATTTTTTATAGCAATGACAATTTAGCATGTTAAAATTCAAACATGATGTACGGAATTCCAAAATGTAGGACACTTTCATATAGCATTGTTGGTCATTCATGGCTCATACGAACAAAAAAATACTGCAAACGATAATATTCCAATTTGCTTGACAAATCTTCAATTTTCCGTTTAGATGAAGACGAAGAAGCACTCATTGATAAACTCGCCTCTTTAGCGGCGGCAGTAGGCCCTGAAGCATTTCTGTCGTCAGTTCCACAACAACATCAACAAAAACGATATTTTCCACAAAACTATGATTTTGCTGCCAATTACCTATCTTCCGCGGGGGGTGGTGGTGGTGACATTGGTGGCAGTAACATGTTCAACGGAGATATTTCTGGGGGTCCCTCTGAGGACGCTCTGATTGCTCGTGAAGCTGTTCTGAAGCTACCCCAAGAATTTGGCTATAAACCTAATGACATCCGCTTCTATCTTCCAGCCGACCAGTTTCCTCCTCCAACTCAACACCAGCAACAATTTCTAGATGAGCAACAACATGGAGAGATGTCACCACCGAAAAATAATTATCCTCCTCCACCAGTCCAGCAAAAGGCTCCTCCACCACCACCTCCCCCATCATCCCCCCAACGAGCAAGTGGTGGTCATTCCCAAGGTCAAAATGAATTTGTTTCTACGGGCGATGACAAGTCAGATTTCTACTTTATGAAGAAAAAAGAGCAACTTCAAGATGGAAGCAGAGGTGGTAGGGATTCTACTGCTCCCCTTAGAAATTATGTTCCAGGACCAAGTAACATTATGGCTTCCGAACATTCTGCCAACCACCCGGGATTCACTTCCAGTCAAATAAATGATAAACCCTTCAGCTACTCGGACATGTATTACATTGGTACGTTCACAAATTAATGAACTGGAAAACAGCAAGTTAGAATGTCTAAAGATTCCCATTTATAATTTTCCAAAATTAATTCATTTTTTTTCATTTCCATGCAGCTATTGTTGCGGGATGTAGCGCGGCCGCTGTTGTGGGTATTATTGCTGCAGGAATTTGTTGGTACAGGTATTTGTCAAATATACTTCCTTTTGCATGAGCAATTTTTTATTTATTTTGCATTTAATTTTCTTTCTGCCGTAACAATGGAGTCGTTCATATATCATGTTATTCATACAATAATCATCATCATCATCAACTGCAAACACACACAGCACCAGAATTTCTCCAACAGCATTTTATTTAACATTGTGGTTCTCTGTAAACAGCCCTTGGATAAAGTTGCAGAAATGCTAAAAAGTTTTCTTTGCTTTTATATAATTCAAAAACATATACTTATACCTATTGCCCTAGTAACTTATGTACATAGTACCATATCTACACAAGAAAGTATCGAAGTAAAAGTTTTTCTGTTTTTCTCTCCTTCTCACTTATCTTCTGTTACTCGACCCTACTGACACCACTTTTGTTCCTCTGTGGTCTTATTATCTTCTTTTCGTAATCCTCTTTCCTCATCTCTCCACTTTTATGTTTCTCAGAGAGACTCCTACACAAAACAGACTTTTTTCACAGCTCTAGGCTAGGCGTTGCTTTCTGGTTGACTATTTTTAGACATCTTTTTACAAAATTCAACCATTTTTACCAGTCTATCTCTCTACATTCGGTATGAAGGAACGTTTTGGCATTTTATTTATTTTTTGCTTGAATGAATGCACAAAAAAGGAAAAGAAAACATATATAAATATACATATTATGCATTGTGTTGTGCTGTATATGTATGTATAGCTGACTGGCATTGCTGCGTGTTCCTTCATTCATAATATCAAAATTTAATACAATTTTTGTCTTGCGTTCAAGCCTGAATTCAGCACTGGGCAAACAAAGGGCTTCATGCATACATAAATCTTTTATGAATATTCTACTTGCGTCCATCTGTGTATTCATCCATCATACTTTAGCAGGACACCATAATATACTTTTCTAGCATGTTCCTTTTTTCATGCCTTTCCTCCATTTTTCTTACTTTATTTACCAAAAAAATGTTTTTTTCTTCTTTATTTTCCCATACAATTTTTCCTGCTTTGTTGACCTTCTCAATTTTTTCATATTTCAATGAATACAGTACAATCAAACAAAACAAAAATTGTAAAGGGACTGTTCACTAAAATCATATCAACTTGTTAGTTTCAAAAAGAGTCTTTGAACATTTTTTAAAATTTTGCTGTAATATATTCAGTGGTATTTTGCACGTTTATTATGGATGACTCCTGACTCTGGTTTAAAAACATTTACATATTCAGGCAATTCTTTTTTTTACCATTACACTTCATCCAACTTTTGTTTGCATTTCATAGCTTTCAAACCCTTCACATTTTAAGTTGAACTTAAGCTGAAAGTGTTCTGTTAAGTGAAACGATCGATAAAATGCAAAAAGCTAATTTTTCTTTATTTTTCTCGTGTTTCCCACTATTTCATGCTTTCACTATCAACATTTCCACTTAAACTTCTGGCTCATTCATCCGTTT
Source organism: Sinhomidia bicolor (assembly GCA_027743785.1). Classification (NCBI taxonomy): domain Eukaryota; kingdom Metazoa; phylum Arthropoda; class Collembola; order Entomobryomorpha; family Entomobryidae; genus Sinhomidia; species Sinhomidia bicolor. Next base: position 16,695 of record JAHZMT010001646.1, on the reverse strand, counting down.
CATCTTGAACACCATTAACAAAAAAGGATCAACGAGCGTATCAAGGCTGCAGCAGATGTTGACTATCCAGCTTACGGCGTAACAGGTAAGAGCATAAAACTTTCACTTTTCCCAAAACTTTTGCTATTATTTACCAGTGGTAGAAAAACAAAGTTTTACAATTTGCGCCACTACCTTTCACGGTTGGAAAGGAACCATTCATACAGTACGTCATTAAGCTCACGTTTTGCGGGCACTGTTTAAATAAAGTGTCTGTTTTGACAGCGTTGAATGTTAATTTGATTTAGTGAGAATGGCAACATGATATACTTATTAATAATTTATAAAGGATTCCTTAATGATGGTTGGTTGTAGCATGCGGTCGTTATATTTTCTTCATTTTTTATATCTTGTGAATAAGAAGATTTACTTGGTATTATTGTCAGTCTAGTTTATATGGAATTTTTATATACATACTTCCAAGGCTTTGGTGATAAGCCGATTAATTGAACTAAATAAATAGGATTATTTTATTACAAATTTAGCGAAAGTGCAAAAACTTGCATTAAAGCCCAATCACTTTTTGACATCTAATTTTTAGTATAAAGTTTTAAAATTTTGCATTTTTTCCTATGAAAAAGCCATTCATGCCTACTGCAACATTGTATGCTTTAATCATCTTTTTCGCTATATCTCTTCTCTGACAAAGCTGTTATCTCTTATTTCCTTTGTAGGCTGGTGAGATGGAAGTGAAGAATCCGCTTTTCAACGACGAACAACCAACACCAGCTACTCCTAGTAACGGTGCCGCCGCAAGTAACAAACAACAGCATCAGCAACAACAGGACTCCAGCTCTGCGGCCGAGTCATCATCAGCATCATCCTCCGCATCTTCAACTGCTACGGTTACCTCGTCAACTCCAAAAATCACAGAATCTCCAAAAACTCCACCAGCACAACAGCCAGCATCTTCCTCCAAACCTGAAAAAGAGAAGGGGAAAGGAGAAAAGAAGTAAAGCTAAAAAAGATAACGAAATACAGGTAAAGAATATGAAATGAAAAATTTAAAGCAATGAGTTTAATTAACAAAAAATGAAAAGGTAAACACACTGACATAAAAGAGAAAATAACAAAGGTAAAAAAACAAAAGTATACTAAAAACTTTTTTAATAGACTTGTTTTCAAATGTGTGTATCGTTCTACTAGTACTACACGACTGCCGTTAAAATTTTATACAATTTTTTAAACACCTGCCCACGTAAAACACGTCGTTCTACAATGTTGTAAATGTCAAAGGAAAAAGTTTTCTGACAGATTAATATTAAAAATTTTGATGATCACTTGTAAAATTTTCAAAGAGTTTTTCACTCAAGAAGAGTTTGCTGGATGAGTCAGCACAATAGAAAACAATCTGGACTTTTATGGGAAATTTATGGGATGGGGCAAACTGATATCAAAGAAAAAATCCTAATGACTTTCAACTATGTAGTATTTCTTGTTAAAAGGAGTGAAAACAAAGGGAATTATAATTTTGATAAATGATATTAACATTCCAAATACAAAGTTTTTTAATAAGAGTATTTGTTCATTTTGGGTGGGTTGACGTTTGGTTGGAAAACGTGATAGACAATCAGTGTAAAAAAACATTGATTTGCTTGTTCCATTTGGAATATTACAAACAGCGAGAAATTACAAGCAGTAAAGAAGTCAACACACTTACAGTAATTTAGTTAAACAACAAAGGCAGTGAAATGCTTACGTGTATATTTATTTATGCAATGAATGTATGTGTTTGCCGCTTAGTTTTTAGAGCATGAAACTGCGTACAAAATTTGTTGGCAGGAGAAGAGGCAAAACGAGAAGAAGAAGAAAAGCAGTTGAAAGTTTTATTGTCTCTTATACTCTCTCGTACATGTAATGTAACGTAGGCGTAGCAGTAATTAATTGGCAGTTGTTCAAACAACGAGACAAGATGTAATAGCACTCTAAAGCAGCAGCCTCACTGAAACAATATTTGTTTTTAATTGAATTATTATTACCATTTTGCTTCATCATTTCGCTCTGGTCACTAGACTGGAAATGCTTCTTGGGCAAACGAAAAACGAACACACACACACACATCTCCATTCCATTTTATACAATAAATGGTATAAAATATATAATGTTTGCAACCAACCATCATCATCAATCAGCATCAGAAGAAAAATCATAGTATGTGTGTGTGTATTTTCTTTTACATTTTTCAAACTTTTCTACTGCTGCTGCTACATTTACAATTTTCCTTCTTTTTTTCAATCTGAATACTTTTTAATAAAGGCGTGGGAGTGTACATGAAGGAGAAGAAAGGAATGAAGAAAGTTAAACTACAATTCCTCTGCTACACAGTTTTCCTTTCTCTACGTTTTTCCCACGGGAGTTTCTGTTTGGAATGTTATTTTCTTTTATAATGATGCAAAGGAAGGGGAAATTGTGGGCTAGTCAGAAAAAAAAGAAAGCAAACAGAAAAATAGTGTGGAGGGGACCGTTCATACTTTACGTTTATATATGTAATGAAAGAGTTAGTTGCTTCTCAGAACAAATCACTAGCGCTTGTGTTTATAAGGCAGTTAGCAGAAGAAAATGATGGTGACAAGAATAAATTAAAAGGATGAAATATTTTGGCGATGCGATAAATGAATGCTGCTGAAGAAATTTACAAAGAAAAATGCTAGACAAGACAAGACAGCCACTACAACAGAGCAATTTACTTTTCGAAACTGAACTATCAAATTGTGTCTGGTTCTGTAAACATACCACCTCATTGTTATTTCGCCAGGGAAATCTGTTGAATATGTGCCCGATAAAAAGTACAAGGCTGAGAGGTAGATGGAATGTAAGTTGAAAAAGAGAAAATAAACTTGTAGATGCGGGTTGGTGGGCATTAACGAAAAATGGGGTATAGCAGTAGTGCATGTCTAATAGTACATAGCAGGAAGTGAAAAGTTTAACGAACTGTTGCTGTAGAGTTTTTTTCGCATATTTCTCCTTGATAAATCCGGGGTCTTAAAGTAAAAGAGAGAAAGAAAAAAATGACGAAAGGAATGCGAGTGAACAACCCTAAAATATTGAAAAGAGGTCTGCCTGAGCTAGCAGATCACATCATCATTTTCTTTTCCATCTTTCTCCTCCTTCAAATTCTTTCCGTTTATTTCTGTACTTTCGCTCGTGACTAGCATCATAATGATGCTAATTTGTTGAAATAGGAAACACGGAATCTGAGCCGTAGGTATTAACACCCACCCTTTTGGCTCAACATCACATTACCCCATAACTTAGAGCATCTCAGGGATTCTCCTTGTTACACCATTTATATTTCAATCAGCATCATTCAACATGTTCATCGCTTTTCACTGACGTTGTCAAAAACAATTATTATCTAGCTTCTCATATAAGTTTACACTGAACATAAATGAACGGTCCCTTCTCTCCTAGAATGCTATTTACTAGCACTTCAATTCAATTGACGCGTAACTTTACTAGCAAGAAATAATCGAGAACACAACAACATCAGAACAAGTAAAGCAACCCATAACACATCATTCTGATATTGCTTTACCGCTGCAGGTTTTCATCTCCTCTTTTATATAATAACACCTTGGTTGACACACACGTAAGTAACATCCATGAGGAATGAATGCAGCAGATGAGCACCACTGAAAGTGGGAGAGATTTACTTTCACACTTTCTCCCCTTCTGCTTTCTCCACTCAAAAGAGATTACATTTTTTTCGTGCAAAAATGAAATTGGAACTGGGGATTGGATCGATAGTTGTGCTGCACAACAGCATTGAAGGCTGAGCGGACAGAGAGAGAGAGAGAGAGAGGTAGAGAGAAACAAGAAGAAAAATAGAAAAGCTGACGGAAGAAGACACGACAAAGCTTTGTGTATGTAATCTGTACAACATCCTTCTTGTTTCATCATGTTGTTATTGTTGTACGGATGGTGGTGTATGTAGTAGTAGATGATGATGATCATGTCGACAAGACGTGACATGATAATCCAGATTTTTACTATAAATCCTGTCGGTAGAAGCATAGGGAGAGAGAGAAAGAAAGAAGAATCTTGAGTTGGGCTATTATTGAAGGAGACAGGCAGTCATCCAAAAAGTACCTACAATAAAAGTGTGTGTATGTACACAACACACAGTATATTTTGGACGAAAATTATTATAATATTACTATGGTGCTACATTTAGTATTTAGTAGGAGCATGATGATCGGAAAGAATGGAAATAACAACATCAGCCAGACAATACATCGGGGACTTTTATTCTGGGCTATATTATATTTGAGAAATTAATGACACTTGACACCATTTGGTGCCCAGTTCAGTCTGGAACAATGTAGACACGTGTCATGTTTATTATTATTATTTCATTGAATACAATGTTTATTTTTATGAAAATGATAAAAAAAATACAATATAATTATTACCATGTCGTCAGAATAACGGCGAGATCGTGGTCATTTCTTTCCTGATTAGCAACAACATTACAAAGGAAAGAAAAGCATTTTGGTGACACATGTTGCAAGGAAACTTTCACCACCAAAAAGTGTCAACCAAGGCCATATGGTCGATGAAAGCTGAAACAGAGTTTTGTTTCAAGGTGAAGAAAAGTTTTATGGTTTTACGGAAGCCTTTGTCAAGTCAACGGAGAAATAAAACACTAAAGGCTTTGTTGGGTGGAAAAACTATTCAGAGCACAGCACTCATGTACATCCGTATAGGTATGCTGGAAAAAACGTTATAATAATAACGTATAAATATTTACACTTTTTGTTTGTAGAAAAAGTCACTCTCATTTTGGAGGAAATATATCTAGATCTAGATAAGCATTTTTAGACAGTTGAATGTTGCTTTTTGGAAAGTCATTCATTTTGAGAAGAAAAGAGTTCACAACAACTTATTGGTTCGTCCTTTTGATGGAAATTCAACCTTTATTTTTATTTTAGAAATCAGACCAATAAATTCACAACTTTGCACCAAAACAATATCATTACAGTTAAGTACAGACTAAATGACTGCATACTAAAAAAACTCTAACCAAAATCAGTACACTTGTTAATTTTTTGACAAAATTTAATAAATCTATTGGAATTTTTGTTAAATTGAAGGAATTACTGTTAATACTTCACCGAGTATTTAAGATTTCTACTTTTACTACAAACTAAGGACAATTTTTTTTGTCTTTTACATATTTTGATATATATTTTGTCCACTGATACTATCATCCATCCAAACTTGAAGATTTTATTGTCGTATTAATTAAAATGAAAATTTTTCTCTTCAAATACCAATAGGGACAATTTAATATACTCATTACTACTAACTTTTCGTACAATCAAGTATAAAAAGCTGGACGTTCATTATGATTATTATTATTAAGATTCGCTAACGTTATTATTATTGTTTCCGTTACCAAATTTGTAGAGCTAGTGACTGTGAATTTTTGTCAACTTGTCGAGTAGTTAGCGTGTGTTTAACTTGTGTAAAGTAAGGAGTACAATATTAAATTGTGTAGTGGAGATTTAAAGACTACGACTAACAATATACCTAATTATCTATAAATATACATATATCGATATCTGCTTCATTAACCAAGTACGTATCTAATTGTTGTCCTGCTATTGTTTAGTCAGACCCTATTGTTGTTTCAGGTTTAATAACAATTCCTATTGTCGGCAATGAAAAAGAAAAATATCTAGTTAAGGTAATACTTTAGATAAACTACGATGTTATTCATTAGTAAAATTTTCAAGTAAACTTAATTATATTCAAGTTACTTTTCAGCGTTTAGATAGACAACAGGGGGCACTAAAAAAATCATGTATGGCTAATGTGCCCCCTGTTTTCTCCTTATACGCGAATATTATCGGCGACTTATAACATCAAAAACTGAATATTTTAAAGTTAACTACTTACTTAGGTGATAAGTTTATTAAAGAAAATCTGATTGTTCCAGATGAAAACGTAGCGAAAATATTTTCGAAGGAAGAGAACGGGAGACAAAAAACAGCGCCGAATTTTGAATATTGTATCGACACAAATCGTTTTGGTAAGGCTTGTTGAACATGTATGGTATTACTACATATATATAGTTGGGACTAGATAGGAGTTTAAATATTTAAAATTCTTTATTAAAGTAAGCCATTGTAAATAATTTATTAAGTAATTAAGCTACAAATGTACATGTTATTTGGTTTTGGAGTTAATGTCAGCATTTAAGTGTAGTATAAATCTAATATATAAATTTAAACTAACCTATTAAAATGTTGCTTATAAAAATAATTAATTAAGTGCTTACTATAAATTGTAAATTTTTTAATAAAAAAACGAAAAGATTTCTATAAAAATTATTATAGTTACTGTGTATGTAGATTACTGTATTGATTGTACACGGAAAAAAATAAACCTACTCTGTGAGAAAAAGAACTCTGTATATAAAAATATGGCTGACTGAAAAACATGAGTAATATGAACATATTATATTTAAAGAAATGAATATATATATATATATATATTGTATATATAAATTATATTTGCTGCGACAAAAACAAAACAAAAATATTTTTCAAAATGATGATCAGATAAAAAAAATTTTCAAAAATGTAAATTATTGGACAAAAATTGATACCACTAAAACTAAAAATTAAACCACATTTAAACAAATTCGGCAAATTTGACAATGACAATTTATAAAACAATTTAATAGAATGGAAAGAAAAGAAAATGTAATTTTTGGAAGGGAAAATTTAAAAAATGTAAAAATAATCAAAATATTTGTCAAGGAAAAAAAGTATTAGGAATTGGAATGGTATGGAATTCAAATTGACCGAAAAACTATACGTAGAAAAATTACATTCAACTAATTTTCATTAACAATGTCAGCAGTTGAAACTAATATTTTATTGTCTTTTAAGTTATTTATTTAAATGCATGATGACAATGATGAAGCGTAACCGAAAGTCGAACTGTTTTATTATCAAAAATAAATAAACTTAAATATGTACCTGTTTTTAGCCAACAAGAAAAGCCGATAAATGAGTCTATTAGATTAGATTATATACAACCGAGGAATGTATGTGCAATTATGGTGGTGGCTTGAATATTATTGGTTTTTAGAAGAGAAATGATTACGTTGGTTGTTATTCTAGAAATATATTTATTTTCAAAAAACGAATAAATCCATGGCGGATTAAATAAAAAGTAAACAGCAATGGTCAGGCTATAAAAAAAGTTTGTGGGTTCTAGTCAGTGTTTGTTAGCTTATTATTATTATTACTACTACTAATTTTATGAAATGGTTAGTTAATACACCCCCAACTCCAATTATGAATTTTTGATGATACTGTAAGTTAAACTAAATCGATAATAAGAACTAGTCGCATAGTATAAATTACGCGGATGAATAAATGTGTGAATAAATGGCGGAATGACTGTTATACAACGTATTTGTAACATTATAACATTATATAGCTAGGACAAATCCATTAAGAATGTATTCCGGTTTTCAAATATTGTCAAGATGTGAGTATACTGTAAATCCATATCAAATATACTTTATCCAGCAAAAAAGCCAGATCCAAAATAAATTTTCGACGCGGAAGATTCCTCAGGTCGTCACGGTTGTAGTTAAAAATGTAGTCATTATTGATACTCTGTCTGTATAAATATAGTGGTAGTAGTGATCGTAAAGCCGCTGGGTTACGTTGAAAGTTACCCAATAAAAATAGCAATTGGTTTCTACTGGTTATCGGCACTTTAATATAAAAATCCTTTTCTTTGATACGAAAAGGGTAGTCAGTAAAAATCTAATTGCTGTTTTAATGTTGGAAGCTTTGTACACCAGAGGCTTTACAAGGGAAATATGCTTCCATGAATCATGGACTCCATGATAAAAAAAATATACAAAATGTGGAAAATATACAAAAAAATTAAAAAATGTGTAAAATTTACAAAAAAAATAAAATATTTAAAAAATACAAAAAAATTAAAAAATATAAAAAGGGCAAAAACAGTAGTTTAGATTTAGTAATAGGTAATAGGTCTGTAGTAAACAAAATATATAAAAATTAATCTATCCCATGTGTAATAAATAATATTGTACGTAAACTGATTATAGCAAATTTACATCTTCTTTACAAATATTACATGTAAACAATAAAACCTTCATTGTGTTTAGGATTCCTCAGTACGTCTGGATGTTGTAATAAAATAAAGTACATAATTTTGTTGAGCAGTTGTTGAGGGGACATGAGAATATTATAAATTTATGATTTTTTTGTATCTGACATTCTACGACTATTATCACGCCCGTGTGAACCCATGCCAATGTAACTTAAGGCCACGTTACATGTGACATTGGTTTGCAATTTAATATTACAGTATTTTATTTTGTAGAAAACGCTATGAACGCTGAAAGAATTTATAAACATACATATATAAATGAATGGAATGTTGTTAATGCTTTTACTGAGCAATGTTTTAAAGATTATCGTCTATTGGCTTAGATTAATCAGTTATGTTGTGGTATATATTAATTTTAATGAATACTGGTAAAATGGGCAATTACATACACAAGAATAGTCTATTTCGTTTATAATTGTACACGTACGATTTGTTTCATAAACTATTGTGTTTTTTAATGTATTGTTACTTTTCAGAAAGGGAAAGTTAGTGAAAGAGAGATGAGAGAATAAATGAAGTATTTATGTTTGTGTGTTAAATTTTTGTTTTATTTCTGACATTTATTATATACTTATTACCAATGGCAACATTTTATACTGGAAATAATAATAACATAGGTTCATTTAACATATTTGCATAAAAGCATATAGTAATTTTTAAAAAGTTCAAGATGGTTTTCGTATTTTAATTTGATTTATTTTTATTTTATTTCTTTATAGTCTGGTGCTGTTTTGCGCTACCCTGAAACAGTCGACTGGTCTAAAACAATTTTCCTAAAAATCACATTTATAATACAAGTACTTTTTCACTATGGATCAAGATTAAACTTATTATCTCTTGACAATTTGCAATTGTTGTTCAAACCAAATACAAAAATATCAACAACAATTAAACTTTGTAATTAGTAGTTGGATAAGAAAATCCATTGTTGCAGTTTTAAATATGAGTCATTTACCTACCCCTGTAATAATTGCTTATAATTATAATAATTATTATAAATTTGAAAAAATAATATTGTTGTTATCTGAAGACCATGGGGGAACGTAAGATTTTTTTTTTTTGAAAAAGAAATGTATTTTAGCTTTCATAGCAAGCAACTGCAAATGAACCATAAAAATGCCCAACTACAACAAAGGAGAAAAAATGTTTTGTTTTACACTTTTTTATTTCCCGGTCGAGTGTGTAACTTGAAGTGCTAGTTCAGCTTTTCTTTGCTCTTTTGTTAGGAAGAGGTTGATATTGGCAACGGTTCACGGGAAGAGGAACAACAAAAATGTATACATAAATTTATTTGTCCACTCTTGCCCACATGTTGACAGCGAAAGCAGATGTCTACTACATAACATTTATGAAACCTATCATATTTTAGTAACAGTGTGTTTAAATTGAACGTGCTAATAAGTGGCAGTAGTTGCATACATTTCTGCATATTCATTTCGCTACTTTTTATTTTTTTAATTGATTGTGGCAGTGCTGGCAACGTGCAGCATATATATCTAGTGATTGTTGTGAGTGAAGTTAATAATAATTATGCAAATGAAATATGCAGTGAAATCGCGCAAAACCTAAGCTCGAAGAAATAGACTTCAATCGTGATAAAAAAATGCTGAAAACTCCACAAAACCTGGTACATTGAAGGTCAGTGTTGAAAAAAGTTTCTTTAGTGAACGTATTTTTTACTTTTTAAAAGTCGTAGTTAATGTTTTATTTTTAACAAAATTACGAAGCAACAACAATTAGAAAATTCTTAACTCTCCTTCGATTTTGTACAATTGTTTTTGTGTTGAACGCTGAATGGAAAGAGTCATTAAATGAAGGCACTAGTTTACTATTTTACTACTTTGAACACTTTTACATGTTCAAAAATACATTTTTCAAAAACTTGACAAAACATTAGTATATGATACTTATATACTTACAAAGGTATATATATTTTTTATATATTTATATTGTTGAACTTATAATCAAGTGCACATTTTACAAAAACAGTGAAAGTAAGCTATCAGCTAGGCTAACAATAATAAAATAATAAATGAACAAAAAAATGTTGACTAAACAATCAAGAATTTAATGAGCAAATTTACTCATAAATAGAGTGGGAAAAATATAATGTACACGGTGAGTACTATATAGGTATATTAGCGACAAATGTGACATTTGTATCTACCGGTAAATGATAACTCTCAATGCTAACTTTTATTTTTATCTGATTTTGATACAATTGACGTAACCTTTTTTTCTGGTCTACCTGATCTAAGGTAGTACAGCTAACATTGTTATATACATAATATATTGTTGGCTCGTAAAATATTGGAAGACTAGATTTTGAACATACTTTGCTTTCTAAATTCCATCCTATTCAGGATAAATTATGTATAGCATGTATCAAGGCATATAAATTTACCAAATTATTGTGCTGCCTGCAGAGTGCATAATTGCTTAAAAATAGCGCTTGTCCAGCTCTACGTGATAAGGAGTATTTATATAACAACTAAAATACATTACATATCATATTTTTTCTATTGAACTTGTAAGCATACAACTTATTTTTTTATATAAGTTTAATCAGTCCTTTTTAACACAGTTTGCAGCATGGCGAAATATTTTTTTGAAATCAGTTTTTTCTAACAAAATGTTATTGCCTTACGCTGACTTTTTGACTGCATCATCATGATCATCATCACCTTCCAAGAAACTTGTGTTTTTCTCTTGTGGATTAGCGTGCGAGTGTGTGATTTAATAAAAATTTACATTTTTATATTATTATGGCATTCGTTGCTATTTAACTTTTTAAAAATTTGTCCATTGAAGTGAGCTCTGTTTTGCTTTTACTATTTCGTGTTTGGTCAGAATACCAAAAGGATTTGAGCTTACCTACTCAAGCTTCTCCATATAAGCTATCATTACTATCATCATCATTATTATATTTTTGGCAAAATATTTAACCTTCTAACATAAAAAATAAATTATACTACAATGATAAAAATGATGATGATATAACCATTATTAATATAAATTATTACAAGTTTCTTGAGAGAACTTTTCAAAACAAAAAATATATATTTTTCACATGGTTTTCGTATACAATTTTTTTCTCATGAAAATCCTACTCGGCTTGAAAAAAATTCCCTTTCGTTTCTATAGATTGCGTGATAAAAGCTTGTCATACTTAGGGACGGTTATATTTTCTAATAGTAGAAAAAAAACGCTTGTTCTTTTCAAAAAAATTCTCACGAGTTACAGAGAGAGAGAGAAAGAAAAAAAGCTATTTTTTGTATTCCATTCAAAGTCCTTCATCTTTTCTTCCTCATCATCTCATTCTCCGCTGGCTCATCTTCATTATTATTGTTACTGTTACCGTCGAGAAGGGCATGCTCCAGCGTAGCTATTCTGATATTCTGTATGCTCTCCGAGTTCTCATCGGAGCACTTTGTCGAGGCCCACTTTACCATTTGACTTTGTATCGCTGCCAGCCTCAAATGATTCGTCTGCAGCTTGCCTTTCACTTGGAACAGATCCTTCTTCACGCTTTGAATCACTGATGACTGCTGAGTCTGCAGAAGAAAAAAAAAGATGAAAAAATGTACAAGGTTACAGAATAAAGCTGTATTACAACAACCGTTTTATTTGACGCAGGGGGCCATTCACACGCATGTAGCCGTAATTTAACAAGTTGTAATTTAGTTATTATAACTTTGCGTTTAAGTTTTTGTAGAGAGGTCCACTACTACATTCAACTTTACAAAATGTGAACTACCCCACCCCATTCTGAGAATCTCAAGAAACAACTTTACTTTACTGTGTGAATGGAATACGAAATTGTAAAAATGGCAGGCTATTACAAAGAAAAAAAACGTGCGTTTTTACGACATGTGTTCATGTTCCCTTTCTTCCCGTTGCAAAAATATGATATATAGGTATTATTTTTTGTCTCAATTATTATTGTTTTTATTTCTCCTCACCTGTTGTTCCTTCAGATCCTCATTAGTCACCACCACTCCACTAACTCCACTTTCTAGTCGGGCCAAGCCCGTCTGAATTTCCCCCACACGGTCATCATACTTTTTTTCAAGTTGTTCTAAACTTTGGAATAATTGCGTGGTCGACTCCTGCAACTCGTCCATGCCGGAAACCTTGTTGTTAAGTTGTTCCAAAGTGAGCACGTATTCTTGCATGGTTTTCTTTAAGCTCTGCAAACTTTTTTGGGAAGACGTGGTTGTCACGCTTCTCTGCATTCTAGTTCCTCTTCTGAGTGAGGAGGCTGCAGAAATGAGACTCTTTAGGGTTCTCTGAGAATTTTCCAGTTTTGCCAGTCTTCTCTCGTGACCCTTACTGGATTGTGTAAGGCTGTCAATAAGCTGCTGAAGTTGATGAACTTTAAACTTCAAGCGCTTGTGATTTTGATGGTGTCTCAAGTTTGGTTTGCCAATTGCTTCTGTAATATAATTTTAAACAGAGTTTAAAAATTTGTCACTTGAAATTTTGACATAATAATTAGTTTAAAAATATTTCTCTAGTTCGTATACCTTTTAGTTCCTCTGTAATGAAACGTTGCTCTTCTTGACTTTCTGTCTCCGTCTCCTCCTCCAGCGAGTTCATCTCTGCCCCAGTAGAAGTACTCATCTGCTCTACCATCTTACTTCCCATTTTCACCTGCCAACTTCTCAAATCCTTAATATTCTCCTTGGCTTCCCTAATTTCCTCCTGTTGGCGAAGTTGACTGAGCCTAAGTATATCCACTTGTTTCTCCGCCTGTGCCAAATTCTCATTCCGTCTCTTTGCCTCCCCGTCCAACTTTTCCCTGAGGGACATGAGCAACGTCGCATTGCATTGGTCAGATAACTCTGTAATTTGAGTGCGAAGCTCCTGGGTAGAAGATTTGAGCCATTCTAGCGTAGTGTGCTCGTTGTGCAGTTTGTTTTCCAGCGAGGCAGAAGAGGAAGAAATTATGCCTTCGTCGGCACTACTGGAAGACTGCTGCTGCTGTTTAGTTTCATGCTGCTCTTTCTTTATGGATTGAAGCTCCTTTCTGTACACAAGAAAACCAAAGAAAATAAAAACTTACAATTAATTTAAGAAATGAACAATGACAAATGACATGCTTAAAAGCAAACTGAGACTTTAATCTAAATCTTTATCGATCATCTTATCAATTTCTTTCTTTTTTTCTCTCTACCCACCTGAGATACTCCATTTCCTCCCTCATCTCCACCATCTCACTTTCCACAGCCATTTGCCGATTTTGCTGCGTAAGTGCTTCTGTCAGTAGATTTCTCAAGTCAACCAAAAACACCACCATTTTCTCCATTCTCTTTGAGTTCTCCTCCAACTTTGACACAATGCCATGCTCACGTAGATACTCTAATGAGCTGCCGCTGTCACTGCTACTCACTACACCGTTCACATTGTCCAGCTTCTCTGTTGGAGGTACTCTGGTTGTTGGAGCTAGTGTCGTTGTAACATCTTCCTCCCCCTCCCTCTCATCCTCCTCCTCATCCAACAAATTTTTCAACAAGTTCACTTCCCTACTCTCCGCATCCAAAATCAAATTGAGCTTGTCTCGCAGTAATATTGTCTCCGAAGAGAGATCTTGATGACCATGATGACGACTACTACTACTTGTATAATGCTGACTACTTCTTTCCTCCAATTTTCCACCAAAAGTTTCCCTACTCATCACTCCACTTAAACAAAAGGCTATAAACAAAATATAATTTATCCCCTCCATTGCTTATTTATTTCAATCTCAAAAATTCAAAAAAAAATTGAAAAAAATCCACATTTATGAATAAATTTCACTTTAAAATCGTCGTGTAATAATAAAGACTCATGGGCAGATGTAGTATAATATGCAACTCTACATTTCTGTCTTGTCGTCTTTCTGCTCTGCTCACACCGGTGCTCCACACTCAACTGAAGTGAAATGGTTAGGTAATGTGCCGGGTCATTGTTGCAGCAGCCAAAAAGTTTCTATTCTCTTTTTACATACATACATACTACCTATTCTTCATAAAATTTTTCATGCATCTGCTCATCATCATCCCAAAAAAAGATCCCAACCAACCCAACAAACAGCAGCAGCACGCACATCTGCTCTCCTCGTCAACGTCAAAGTTTCTCTTCTCTGCCTGCCTCTACGATATTTATGATGATGACGATGATCCCATCCATCCATTCTAAACTCAGCATTGCATTGCATTGTTGTTACCTTTTTTCTTTTGAGGAAAGAATATAAAACAAGAAAGGTAGTAAGTAGTCCAGTCAGTCCAGCCAAAAGTTGCAGTTGTAAAATCTACCTTGTATTTTTAGTGGCTTTGGCTTTGGAGAAGGCCACATGGCACGTGTGTGTGTGTGTGGTTGTAGCTGAATAACAAAAAACCTTTTACGCAAATGCAATGAAATGATCCACCGTTTATTTTTCAGGTTTTTCTTCAAGCAAGAAACGCATTGTGGTGGTGGCAGCAGCGGTGAAGTTGTAGTAAAATAGTAAAATAAGCAGGAAATAAAGTAATAAACCTGTTACAGTAGTAGTTTCAGTACAGCAAACATAATCATGTAGTAGTTACAGCAAAGAATACGCTACAAAACTTTACTCTCGTCTGGTCCAGTTTTAGACCCATTTTTTTCTTTTTTTCTTACGTTTCTGTTCCTTGCATCTTGTTGCACAAAAATGCATTGTTGAAAAAAAAGATCCGCAGTGTTGGCACCAACAATGAAATGAGGAAAAAGATAGATTGAGCGGAATAAGAAAGCATGTAGGTAAGCTAGGCTCCTGTGAGGTGTACAGCAGCCTGCCAGCCGTTTATTTCTTGACTGGAAATAAAAAGAAACTGATGTAAGCATGACTTATTATGATGATGATTCTTCCTTTGATCGGGTCAATTTTTGAACCCTTGTCCGGTTTGGGTATAGTAAGTAGGTAGGTAGATCCAGGCTGTAAAATTTTAAGGGCCACACTGTTGGTGCAGCAAAAACTTTTTATATAACCGACCTGCCTGCCTATTTGGGTTTTTTATTTAGTTTTGCTTTGAATTGGAGAAATAGGATCATTCATCATCATCTTTGCCGGTTTTCGTTCTTATTGTTGGAGTAATTTTACACTGAGAGGTTACATGAATTTTGCTTCTTATTTTTTCACCAATTGTTTACCTGACTAGGTAGCGAGCTATTGCATTTGTTGTTGTTGTACGTTCATTCAAGCGTGCATCCTTCCATCAACTTTTTAAAAATCGTCACAACCAGTAAATGTATTCAAAAGAAAAATGTTACAAAAGAAAACACATTTATTTTTTTTATGACAAGTCTTAATGCTCTACTACTCGTTTCTAGAAAAACATTGTTGTTGTTGTTGTTGTTAAAAGAGTACAGCAGAGCTATTAAATATATATTCGGTTAAAATGCTCCGACCTGTGAAGAAATGCATACTAAAAATGCATTGCTACTTTTAACTTGAAGATGTGTAGAGGGTGTAAAGTCATTCACTTGTGAACTTCACTCCTCATTTCTCTGAATGCCCATTCGATTGACATACGGCAGACGGTGCTTCTTCGTTCGTTCATTGCTCGCTCGCCGCTCGTTCGCTTTTTTCACAAACGAGGAAGCAGGTTACGCGTATGTGTTTATATTACTTACTACTTCCCAAGATACGGAGCTAAACAAACTTCAAGTGGAGAACCCATTTTTTATTCTTTTACTTCGATATTGATACTGCGCACTACTATAATTGTGTTAAACTATGTATACATTATTTTACCGTTTGACAGTTTTTTTCAACTTTTTTCCAACGACCCGTTACATCATCGTTATCATTTGTGCAACCCACATGTCATATTTTAAAGAAATACATCAAAGATGAGTATTTTCAAGAAAACTTTGAAAAATACAAGATCTAGGTGAATTTCTAACCCATCATCTTGGCGAGTTGCATAAAATAATATTGTAATAAACACTTTTTCTTTAATATTACAACACTCTAACTGAAAGCAAGCCAAAACGTTGTAGATTTCTTTTAGTTTTTCTTTGTCACCAATAAAACTGTTTTTACTTTTACAATCTTACACTAGTATAAAAGCCCACACAAGATAAATTTTAAAATGATCCCTGAATTTTTATAAGGGGTCATCATCATCAGAAAAGTTCATGGTTTTATCTCACACCGAGCTGGCATGTCATGCCACCCACAATCGATCCTTTACTCTATATCAAACCATTTTATTACTCGGCAGCAGCAGCAGCAGACGCATCTTCACAGCTCTAGCAATCCAGCATGCATTTTATTGAGCATTCAAACTTGCCTGCCTTTACCTGTTTAGATACAAACTTTTACAAATGCTATTCCATTTCTAACCTTTGCAATATTATATCATCCCTTTCCTACCATTACAATAATTTTCTTTTTATCATTATCGTTCATCCATAGCAAAATACTCATATACCTCACACACGTCCCTCATTTTCAGCTAGCACAACACCTGAACTGGAGAACAAAAA
>JAHZMT010001645.1:0-13691 GCA_027743785.1 Sinhomidia bicolor | reverse complement strand
TTCTCTACATATAACAGCAACAGTAACAACAGTATTTTTTTACACGAGTGCTCTTATTTGTGTATTAGTAGTAAGCAAGTAAACGTTGCTGTCTTCTTCTTCTTTTTTTAAAAGCAATAATTGCACGCTTTTCTCTAATAGCAGCAGTACACACCAGTTGTCCTTAATCACTTTTCTACGACACAGTCAAAAATTTGCCCGAGTATCCATCTTGTTTGTTTTATTACAGTTTCAAGTAGCAGAAAATACTCGACAAAAAGAGAGAGACCATTTGAACCTGAACAATACTTTTAAAAGCATTAAGCAACTATAAAAAATATAGTAAAGGGCAGTTAGTGAGCATTTAATCTTTACTACTACTACTACTACTACTAGTACAACCTTGTCACTAATTCAAGATACATTTGTGCCGTGTACTACAAAATAAAAGCTTTTGACTACACAATCATTTTGAGATTTTCCCCACAAAATTTTCCTCAGGAAAGAAAACACTCTCGAAACAAAACGTGAAAGAAATTACTAATGTGTTGTTGTTGCCTTTAGTACTGTTAAAAACAGAGAGCAAACATTTTCATTTCTTTGTTTTTTAGTAGTATGTTTATGTGTTGCGGTTCCGCCAAAAAAAGTACACATATGTTTCTTCGTGTGTAAATTATCTAGACACACACACACACACACACACTACTTCTTTTTGTCTATTTTTTTTCTTCTTCGTCTTGTTTTGCTGGCCAGATTCTCTTATTTGTTGAAAGGCAGCCTTTTACAAATTATCATTTTTTTTGCTTTTGTGACAAATGTTTTTAGAGTGGAGAAAACAGTCTTTTAAAGAGGACATGTACTCAGTGTACCGAAACAGAAGGAAAGAATGGAGAAGAGGCAAAAGTATACTTATATGTGTATATAGTGGGGTGGCATGGAATGGAAGTTGAATGGATACGAAACAGCAGCAGCAGCCCAGCAACAACATAGCAGATTGTTGTTGGTGACGCTTGGAGCCTTAGGAAAATGTGGTTGTCGTTGCATTTGCTGTTATCAACATCATCATCATCGTTGCCGTCGCCGTCTTCATGAAGAAAGTAAAGCGTATAATGAAATGACAGCAAAAGCAACTCAACCAACTCTCCGATGAACACAACGGAGAGTGAGATGAATGATGGTGAAAGAAATCAGCAGAAAAATAGGAAAAAAGCAAGAAGAAAAGGAACAATCGTCATCATCATGTCATAAACGATATCTGGAAATGTATCTGCTGCTGTCAACTAAGCTGGTGGTGAAAATAGTAAAAGTAAAAAGTAAAAATAGCCGAGCAACAACTACACAATTTTTTTAACTTTATCCACGACCACCATATAATGGGGAAAAATGGTGAGAGAGAGCTTCTTTCGACAACACGGAGGTCGTCTTCTAAAACATAACTTTTCGATCAACCAACCTGGATGTCGGAAGAAATCAGAAGAGATGAAAAATATGGGGTACTTAGGAAAATATTTAAGCGACCACTACCAGCAGTAGTAGTGCAGCAGCAACAGCAGAGTTTACATCATCTTTGTATACTTTATTTTGTATGCAATGCTGTACTTTTTTTTATTCCCACAAAACAACATTCAACTTGTATAAGCTACCACTATACAACAACGCAAAACCACCTCATCATCACCCACCACCACCACTGCCACCATCATGACTCAAAGTATGTCTTTTTTTCTCTCCCTCTTCTTCGAAAAGAATGGAAACAAACAAGAGAAATAAGTGGACGGATCTTATGAAATTTGGCAGTTTTATGGGAAAACTTTTGGAGAAAAGGTAAATCAAAAAGTTTACACATGTTTTTTATATTTCTTTCTAACGTTACGTATTATTCATTCTCCAAATATATTATATACAACCGCCATCATAAGTATGTTCTGTTGTACAGCTGCATATTACACAGTTTATATGTGTACATATTGTTGAGGGATATATTTGTATAGCTTATTTTTTAAGAAGCTTGCAACGGAAAATACAAAACATAATATGCCATTCATCAAACAATACTTATGTATAGCAGAAATAAAGTTGAGGATTTAGAAAGTCGATAAAAGGTAAATCAAAAAGTTTACACATGTTTTTTTATATTTCTTTCTAACGTTACGTATTCTTCATCCTCCAAATATACTATACAACCGCCATCATAAGTATGTTCTGTTGTACAGCTGCATATTAGACAGTTTATATGTGTACATATTGTTGAGGGATATATAGCTTATTTTTTAAGAAGCTTGCAACGGAAAATACAAAACATAATATGCCATTCATCAAACAATACTTATGTATAGCAGAAATAAAGTTGAGGATTTAGAAAGTCGAGCCATCATCATTATCATCATCACCATCTTATCAGAAAATTAAGCACGTATAAACAACCTAAATGATAGTACATACTAGTAATTACTTAAAACTGTAGTTTTCTGGGGTTAAACAAAAAGTTGTCGTTGTATAATAATAATAATAATAATGGCTGCTTTGTTTGTAGTAATTGTGAAAACCATAATTTTAGTGGATAAAATTAGATTAGAAAGCTGGTACACTAATAAATTTACAGCATTATTATTAGCATGAAATATTTTGGGTAGAAATAATAATAAGAAGACTACAGCATACCATAAATGAGTTGAAATGACAGAGAAACTGTTGTGTAAAAGCAGATCTAATTAACTAAATAGGGTTTTTACATGTAAATTCAAGTACCTAAAAATACATGTTAAGTTGGTAGGTAGCTCGTAGTAGTAATTATCAAATTATTTGCCAAAAGTATATTATTCCTCTCAAAAGCTACTACCACCTCTACTACTACTCTGCTGTCATACAAGCTGTAAATTTAATTCCCAGTTCTCTTTAGAAAATAAAAAAAACGACTACGCTTTGTATATAAAGCTGGTAGTGCTAGTAAGTGGTATGCACAAAGTGTTTATTTATATGATTTCGAAACAGAGTCCGTATAAAATTCAATTTCAGTCTCTACAAATCACCTCTTTTCCCCACAAAGCTCGACGGATATTAGAGAATGGCCGGTCAGAGGAAAATTGAATTTTACAATGGCATGCAAGCGAGAAAATATGTTTTGAATGTAGAGAAAATCATGAGGATGATGATGATGATGATGTTGGTAAACACGATCACGTTAGTGGTTTTCTTTTCGTAGTTGTACAACAGTTGTTTGGTTGATGATGAATGAAATTTTCGTGGAAAATATATCCATATAAAAAATACTCTCATGTTGGAAACCCTTCTCTCTCTCTCTTTCTCTCTGTTTTCTGTCCAGTTTTCTAGTCCTCCCTGTCTCACTTGTCTATTTCTATCAATGCTTTTTTTGTGAAAAGCATGAATGGGGCAAAGCAAGCCTATAAAATGTTGTACCTACTACCTACCTACTTTCATACACTACTTGCATATTAGATATACATGTTATGTCCCTATATAAAATTCCATTTAAAATCTCTTTTGTAAATACAAAGAAATCAGTGGAAATAATACAAAATACAGATATAATGAATTCCATTGATTTTTTTTCTTTTTTTTTGACCTGATGAAAACAGATGGAGAAAGCAGCGGAAAACCAACATGATGGTTTCAACTCAACTCTCTCCTCCACCTCTCTGAACAGCTCACAGGAAATGAAGCATTGCCTGTTTGAAAGCACTTTTCATCGTTGACAGCAAGCAGCAGCATCAAAAAATACGTATATAGGGTGGGAGCAACTATATATATTTATCTGTACATTTATATAATAGAGAGAAAGCAACTTTCAAAAGGTTCTACACATCTTTTCACTCTTGTTGCTTGCTGCACAGCACAGTTGTTGTTGTTGTTGCTGTTGTGGTCGTTGTTTTTAATATCAAGAGAGCCCAAAAAGAGAGTAGACAGGCGTTCATCACAACAACCACTACCACCACCACCACCCTTGATATTTCCACAGAGTAAACTGGATAGACCAATTTAGATGAAACAACCGACCATTCATTCCAACTTGGAAACAAGCAACGAGAAACATCAGACAAATTCGGAAACAAAAAAGGAAGAAAAAAATGAATTGAACCAATGCACACACACACACATTATGAATCCTGCGCTGCCTCTGCCAACAAAGAATACAACAGCAGCACAGCAACAATGAAGAAACATAACAACTATCCACATTGCTCTATCATCATTACGGGAATACATAAGAAACCCATCAGCATATAAACCTAAACCAACTTTTTTCCTAACGAATCAGCATCAGCAGCATCACCACCACCGACACTGCTATTAATGTCGTTCAACCAAACGGATAAAAATAAGGGGCCAAGTACGATAAAAGAACGTGTCAATAATAAATTTTCGAGTGAGCAGCTCAGTTCAACTGGACCAAAAAGAAGTTGTCACCTCCACTACACCATACCAATTGCCACCACTATCCTACCACCACAAGCTGAACAACCGTGATAATAACCCAGCACGAACTTTCTTTTTTTTGCCAACAGAAAAAAAGTGAAACAGGAGCTCATCAGGATAGAGGATGTGGATACTCCTATCTTCTCACGAACCTGAAACAGATATCAGAGTCCATTTCTAGTAAGTACTAAAAATAAAAAAATATCTACCATAATTTTCTCTTCTTTTCTATTACTCTAATAGTAATAATAATAATAACAGCAAAAAATATAATATAGAAGTAAAAGGTAGTATGGATACTTATTATTATTGTCGGAATATTTCTCTATGTGGTAGTGCTTAACTAGAAAACTTACATTATTAAAGCATTTACTGATAAACGCAATAATTTTTTAGTCGGGTCTACAGGAACGAAAGTCATTTCATTTCCCTTTTTTCTCCCTCTCTCTTTCTCTCTGTGTGTATCCCATCCCATCTTCTTTTTTTCTATCAGCCAAGCCACCATCCAGAACCCAACTGCATTTTTTCTCTTTTTTATATAGCTAACAAACACACGGCACATATTATTATTATCATCGTGCAGTACGTGTGTGCATAGTAGCAGACAAGCATATATGTATGTATGTAGTTATGTATATACAGAGAGAGGCGCAACTAGCTCCACCATAACAATCCAAATCATCATCGTATACATGCCACAAACATACAACTTGAAGTAATAAAGGGTAAAAAGACACGCAGATAGCTTCCTAGATTACATCCTTCTCCCTTTTCTCGGGGACATGGACACAGCTCAGCTAGCACACTAGATATATATACATATATTTTTTACTTGTAAACTTTTTTTTATTCTTTAATATCATCTCTCTCTCTCTGCGTTTTTATACGCTATTTTTTATTATCAGTTTGTATTTGTACCTTGTACTTTCCTTGATTCTACACGCTTGGCATGTGAACCTTACATACAAGTTTTTTATAATAATAATAATATTTTGATACCATGAAAAATCATAATATTATATTACTTCTTTTTTCCTTCTTCTCTCTCAACTTTTCTCCAAACCATATTCATGTACCAATTATTAAGATAAAATATATCTACTATAGCTTTCTATACTTTTTTTCCTATACCATGCTCCTTCTTAAACTGCTTGCTTGTCTGTGCTATGGCGAGGTGGCCGGAAAAAAAGCATTCTGCGTAATTGTCCTTAAATCCTTTGTGTAATTACCAACCAGACCCATTTTTTCTTCCTTCCTTTTCCCTTAATAGCTTACTACTACTACCACTACTACTTTCCCCATTCTCAACAAACCAAGCCTTTATAAATAAAATAAACTGCATACACACTCTTCTTTTTTTTCTTTTTTATAAAAATAGAATCCTATTCTGTCACCACCACCTGAACAAAAACCATTTATACTCAAGTAACCTCACNTTTTTCTTTTTTATAAAAATAGGATCCTATTCTGTCACCACCACCTGAACAAAAAACCATTTATACTCAAGTAACCTCACAATAATAATAAACTTTTTTTCAATCTTTTAAACTTCCACTTTACAGTAAACAGAGCTTTTTCCTTAATTTCGGATATGTACTAGTGTTGACTTTAACTGCTGCTAGCATTTTGTATGCATATGTGAATGCATAATTATTTTTAACCACATGCTTATACCACCATCATCTAACTTAAAAAATCTACTTAATGGATGTTTTATTTTTTTACATAATATAATCCTTATAAAAATATGGTTTTTACAGTAAAGCAACGTATGGCATGTTTGTTTACAGTTTATCTTGCTTGACTCATCTCCTCTCTACTTTTTTTTCTCTTCAACCTCTCTTCCTCCTCTACAACTTTTTTTAGACGGGCACTACTACTGTGGGTCAAAATCTTTCATTCATTAAAAAAGCTATTTTCTCTTTGGCTGCTTCAACAGCAACAACATCAACAACTGCTGCTATTCTACTTCCACTTCTGACAGATAGCAGTAGTGTACCTACATACTGTCATCACCCATTCCATTGGCATCACCATCACCACTACCACCATCCATATCACAACAACAACAGCAGCAGCGTCAACAGCATGTCCATCGCATAAATAGCAGTACCATGCCAGACTGTGCCACAATACCAGCAGCAGCAGTTTTTTAAAAGCAGTAACACAAGAGGAGGAGGAGACGGAGAGTGGAACACTTGTGGTCTACATGAATAAAACTCTGTGCTCTTACATTACAATGCACACACTCTGATTTCTCCCTGAAGAGCCACCTCTCAAAAAAGCCTTTCTCTCTTTTTTTTCTCCCTCTCTACCCTTTTTACTTCCGACTCGCTTAATTTTCTCCATTCTGCATGAGCAAGCGTATTGTCACGATGAATCGTGATAAAGCGAACTACAAAGAGAAATAAAAAAAGTCAAGCACAAAAGAGGAATCTTTGAGAGAGCAGTCATCATCATGGCGTATTACATACAATTTTTGTTAATCAGAGAGAGAGAAAGAGAGGGAAAAAACGTGAAGCTATTTACAGTTGGCTTTTGTAACAAAAGCAAAAATCATTTGCCAAGATTTTTTACCTACAACGACATTATCATCATCATCATCAACATCGTCAATATTATATCAAGAACAGTGATTGATTTTCAAGCCACACGAAACAACTGGTCAAAAAAAGTTAAACCATTCAACTTTCTTCTCTAAGACGGGGATCATTTATCAGCACACAACATGGTGGGGATGGGCTGACTGTCGGCCAAAAAAAAGTTTTTAAACAGTAAACGGCTCCATTTAAAAGCACAACATAGCATCATTCCAACTACTAAAAACACAGAAAACAGCATTAAATTAATTTTTGCCGAAAAATTCAACAAAAAAACCGACAAAGAGAGGAGGACTACTAATGCCCATTTTTCACATTGGAACCGTACAACATGAGGAAAAAGAAAAGATAAAAAAAACACAAGGAACAAGCCCAAAACACATCCGTTACTACTGCTGCTCCACCACCGGAAAGAAGAATCGCACATTATATTATAATATATAATACTTTTTTTATATTATTGCCTCTCATTTTTCAAGTGCATTATGGAGCACGCTTGAAAACCACTTACCTCCACTTTTACTTCTTTACAAATCGATGTTGTTCCAGTAGTATAGTTGTTGTCTGTGCTACCAACAACATAGCACACTACTAGTCTATAGTCTATACCTACTACTTTGACTACGTGAAATTGTCTTTTTTTCTCTAGTAGTCTATTTTGTTGTATTTATTTTCCACTCTATAGCTGCAGCAGCACTTTATTTTCTTTTATTATTTATCATGTCTTTATCAATTCGTTGGAAAACTGTTTGTCATCTAGTTCATTTGCATACGGTAAGGTTCATCATTGAACAGTAATAGTAGCAGTAAGCGCATACAGACAGTGGTGTGCACTTGCCATTGCAAATTTGCTGTCAACATCACCATCATTTTCTAGCGCATCATCATCATCGTCATCAATGCAAAGTACTTAACCATAACAAACAGCAGCGTGTAGCAATTTAAGAAAAAAAGGTCACACTTAGAAATGACTTGGATGGTTTTCCCGTAAAGCCTTCCTCTTTTTCTTCTATGTGTGTGTGTATGGTGTGACCCGCATTATACTACTTGGTTCACTTTTTAGGCAAGTGATATGATATAGCAGCATAGCAGCATACAAAAAGGCAGAGCATTATTATTACTACCGCTTTCCACTTAATGGGCTAAGCACCAGACCATTTACAGTGAAATGTCTCTATTTTATTTTCTCTTTTGTCCCAGATTCTCATCTCTCTGCAAAATAGCACTGATATCATCATCATCGTGGTCGTCGTCGTCGTCATCATATCAACAACGGCTGGGGCTCTCTGTTTTCTCATTTATTACCGACAATAATACTGCATGCAAGAGTAGTTTTTAGCAACAGCATTACTCTATACATACACTATTGGCAAATGCTTTATACAATTTTACTGTACATAATCATAATAATAATAATAATAATAATATCATATGGTATCATTCGATATGATATTCCTTTTCTAGCAATGATAATGGTGTCATTCGTGAGGAGAGAGAAAGAAAGAAAAAAAACAGCGTTTGTTCTGTTTTTCACGGCACATGGTTATTATACCATACACAATATACCATCATTAATAATGTTATATTTACTATTATTATTATTACTATCGTTTGTAATTCATTTACCATAATGTCATATCATTCTTACATATTTTTTTTGCCTTTTTGCATCTTGAAACGATTCCTGCTGATTCTCGTAAAAAAATCTTGGTTTATTTGAAATTATTATATTATGGCTTGCATACACACATCCTTTATCACCATTCTTTTCAAAATATTTTTACTACAAATTATGTCACATTTTCTAGTGCAACCTTATAAACAAAACTGGCACACAAAAATATGAGACAGTGGTTATTACTATTGCTATTATTATTTGCATTTTAATTTACAGTTCATTACACACGTAGAGCATGACTAAGGACATAAATACTGAAAATGCCAAGTTTGGGGTAAGATGATACAACATAGCATATTATACATACTTATACAAAAAGGCAGTTTTTAAGCATAATCATACATACAAAAAACCGTGTGCTTTCCCAATTCATTTTTAAAACAAAAAATATATCTTTTTCGATCACCTCTTTGCATTGTTTTTTTTAACCAACAACAGTGTCGGGTTTGGGCGTTTCTCAAAAAATCCGACACACACACGGCGGCACATATTTTATGAACGTTTTCCTCCTCCTTCCATGACATTAAATAATTCTAATAACAAGACCTGTGTGTGTGTTTATCTTACAGTCAACTTGTGTTTGCTTCTTTATACTAGTTTCAAAAAAATTCATTGTTTTTATCAAAGCACAAGTGCTGTTTAGTTCAATCAATGCATGAACAAAATATAATAATATTTATACGACCACACTATTATACGTACAGTTTGACTTCAACTTGTCTGCCTTTTCCTCGCTCATAAATTCATCCGTAAAACATGCTGAACAAAAAAATATCTTTACAAAATATCCTACAGCTAGCTGCATATAATAACATAAAAAATAGGAAGATCGCTCAGCAAAAAAGAACAAGTGATAAAATACACATTAACAAAATTACTTGTAGTAGTAGTAGTAGCGAGAACAGGTAGGAAAATGACTACATGGTACTCTTAACTCAATGCAAGTTTTCGTAAAAAAAATATATGATGATAGCAGCACCCATTTTTATTACCAGCTTACTATACATAACATAAAACCCTTCAAAATCTATCGAAAAGGCAAAAGATATGATTTTCAAATAATAACAACACAGAAGAAAAGAATAACATAAAAAGTGATCACCAAAGCTAGTGTAATAGCAGATAACACAGAGTACAAAGCAGTAGAGAAAAAAATAACTGGTTGTAGATATATATTTTTTTCCAGTCAGGTAGTAAAAAATGATGATGCAAGCGAGCGAAAGAGGGAGAGTTAGAGAGAGGAGTAACGCAAGTACAAAAAGATGGAAAGACAAGGCAAGTCATATGCTTGACTTCTTGCTGTGATTTACAAACTTTATTTATGCATTTCTTTAGGGAGGAGGAGAATTTCGCGTAGGTTGGTAAGTTGCAGTGTGTAGAATATGTGTGCATGTGTATGCACTTGTCCAACAACAACGTAGTGTACAAGTCATTTACACTGGATATAATATACAGCTTACACATGTAACAGTACAGATTTCATAGAGTGTTATAACTTATAACATTCACAACCAACCAACTACATAATCTAGAGATAAACAGAGATTGTCCTTTTTGTGTACAGTATAAAAGCATTATTATTATTATTACTATTATTATTATTATCTACTTACACACTTGTATAAATTTGCTTACAGTAGTTAGCACTCAACATCATGACGAGGAGAATAATGATCCTTATCATTTTACATTTTAGTCGAGAGAAAATAGAAACACGTATGCTTGTGCACACACACACAGAGAAAATTTAAAGAAGAAGTAGCAGGAAAAACTCATAATATCCATTAGGAGTAATGTATGTGTGAGAAGTGCATTTCTATATACAATTTTCAAGTGTCTGTCTTTGTCTGTGTACGAAAACGGTAGAGAATCTTCACAATTTTCTACATTGTTCTTTGGATTTTCAGTCAGTCAAGCGCAACTAAATATTTTATACCTTTGCTTAATAATGTATAGAAAGAGAGAGACGGAGAATAAAACGTGAAGGCTAAAATAAATGGAAAGACTTGACGTGACGGAGAAGCAAAGACTGGTTCTTGTTTACTGTGCTGCTCCTCTCTTCTTGTTTCTTGGTGGTGGTTGGAGAAGAAGAAGAAGAGAGATGAGGTGATGAAGATAATTGTTGCGATGTGATGTCTTAAACCTGAAGATATTCACAGCTTATTCGCTCACGTTTGCTTGCAGCAGCATTATCATCATCAGCAGAAGCAGCAAGCAGACAAAACGAAACAAGTGTTTTGCATAGACACACAACACACAATTTTACAACGACTATAATACATTATTATTATCCTGCTGATAATAATCACCATCGTCATCATCCAACCAGTAGAAACCACTCGTTTAAAATAGTTAAGGCGGAGCTATATATTTCTCTAGTATAAATTGTAGACACATGCATACCCACACAAAAAAAACACACAAAACCAGTACTTATCATTTATAAATACGTGCACAAGGCAGATATATATAAATGTATATACATATTTACTTTTGCTCATAAACATTTTATTTATCAGTTATCATAATTACCATCTGGAGAACAAACGTATCATCTCCTCCACACAACGTAAAATTATACTTGTGCATATATACTTGGATGAAAACTTGTTTTCTTTTTTTGTTGCCATTTCATTTCATTCTCACTCTGTTCCCTTTTTCTCTCTCCGCTCAGACTGCTTCAAGAAGATAAGGAGCTTTTATAAATACATGCATTACTTTACTACCACGCAGAAAAGTACAGGGAAAGTAAAACAGGAAGAGAGAGAGAGAGAAAGATGAGAGCGCCAACACCAGCAAGAGTAGCCAACTTGAACAAAGTGGCACATTTATATAAAAGTAACAATATATTATACTTATAATAATAATAATAAGTGTATATATTTATTTACATTTTCAACGTAGGCAGACAGACACAGGCACACACATACGGACCCTGTATCATAATAATATCTCATTACAAGTGCTCGCCACAATAAATTATTCATGAAATCTTCTTTCTCCAATCCTATTTCTCCTCCAAACGTACCCTACCAAGAGAATGCTCAGCAGCAGCATATTATACTCAAAGGGAAAAAGAACAAGAAGTAGTCGATGAGGAGGAGGAGAACCAACAATGTACCAGAGACCATGGTGCCATCATCATCATCATCATCACTACCACCACCACACTTTGGTCTACAAAAAATATAAGGTAAGGCAATAAGATAAAAGCAACAGCAGAAACGGCAGCAGTAGTAGAGAGGAGGAAGCCTTTTCCGTTTCCTCTCGTCCACGGACCAAACCAAAAACTCTGGAAATTCGCCGAGGAGCAATCAAGTACACAAGATCAAACAAACTTGCACCATAGCTCCGCTTCTCCTACACAACCACCACCACAATAATTCCGCTGCTGTTCTTCTTATTATTATTATATTTTGTTGTGCCCTTGTTCCTTCTGCTTTTCCCCTGCAATATTAAAATATCAGCAGAAGGAGAAACAAGAGATAAAAAGGACGAAAGAGCAGGGCACGTTGAAACAAATACCCCTGGCATAATATTGCCTTACACTAGGCATATAAAATATTTGACATTTATTTTTTTGTCGAAAAAAAAAGTTATTACTGCCCAACAACCAACCCATTCATACAGCCATTTACATAAATAATGAATGAACAACAATACTTCAGCACTTCAATTTCTTCAAGAACTTGTCCAACTTTTCATTTTTTAAGTAGACTCAAGCGTCCCAGAGATATTATTGATGAGTGCTTTGGAGAGAAGTGAAATGTTCAAAATTTATAATGAATTCGAAGAAATGCTATCGCATTAACCGGAAAAACTCCCATGAATTTTTATATACATTTCCATCACATGTATACATTTATATAAAAGCTCTTTTAATTTATATTCTATACAAATCAGATAAAACGACCAAATTATTCTTTATATATATCGCGACTGTAAATATAAACAAACTATTTATCAACATGGTACACATATAAATGAAATCACAAAAACAAAATTTTTTTTACTACAAACAGTGAATGCTAAAACTTTAAAAGTTAAAACTTGACAAAAAATCGTTATATTTAATTTATCTATAAATTTAAGTGTACACACTTTACAAAATGACCCTGGTCCTTGTTTTTAACGTTCATTAATATAAAAATATAGTGGAAACACTTATTAAGACTGCTACACTTCTTCGGTTGAAGCAGCAGGACAAGTTGTTTCTTTTACAGTTTTTTTTCCTGTGCTTTTTATATACACGTTTCCAACTAAAAATCTAAAAATATATCCTGCCTCGTGTTTTTATATACCAAAAATATCTACAGTCAAAATTCTTGGTAATAATAATATATACTGAATACATACATTATACGCTGCTACTACCTTTATTAAATCTTATAGTATCACACCACACCGCTACTGCTCTCTTCTCTCTCTCGCTCCCTGCGTCCTGTGTGTTAAGTCTTGTGAGTCTCAGAGTGAATGTAGAAAATTATGCCCACAGCGACAAGCAAGACAGCCGAGCAATTTCTCTGTATGGCACCCTTCATGCAAACTTAATACGGCATAAAAACTACAAGTTTGTGTATATAGCTGTCCTATTACACAGAGTATTATTACGCTTGTATACAATAGGTACTAGCACCACCACCACCACCGGACTACTAAACCAACCAACCACTTTTGCTGCTGCTGGTGAGACTCGCAGCCTCGTTCATTCATTCATTCATTCATTGCATGACTTTCTCTTCTTCCCCCATTTTCAACTCTTCACCAATACAACTCACTACATTTGTACATGATGGGGTAGCAGTAGAAAGTTGAGCTGTTATATCGCTCTCTGTCTCTCTTTCTCTTTTGTAAAAGAGCACGTTGAGCTACTGCTGTTGAACAGAGAGAGAGAGCAAAAGGAGAGAAGAATCAACAAACTGATGAATACATTCATGAAGAAGAACAAGAACAAACGAACATGTCAGTCGAAGATTTTCCCACCGATCACGGACGACACG
>JAHZMT010001644.1:0-30512 GCA_027743785.1 Sinhomidia bicolor | reverse complement strand
GACGGACGGACGGACAGACGGACGGACGGACAGACACAGACATTCACATAAAGGAGCTCAATGCTTCGCTACTTAATAATACCGTGCTCATGTCTCTATTATCAACATTACCTAGAGAAACACATAATGTGCCAGCCAACCGTGCCGTGTACATTGCACAATAATATTCCCTTTCGACTGGCTGCCCTAACATTCCATCCAGTAGGTAGGAACATATAATAACGCATAATAGGAAACTTTATCTTGTACATAATTTTATATACACGTGCAAATACAACTTTGAACGGATTATTTGCGGGTGTAAATACGAATCCGTAAAAGAATGAGCTGTGTCTACACGAATTTCAACAGGGAAAAAGAGGATTACTCTTTCTCGCAATAATGCAATTAATTTCCAAACTTCCATACATACATACACGGAGCAAAGTAAATATTGTAAAAGTGAGTAGTCATTTACCTACTACACGTTTCCAACAGAAATTCCAGGAAATTTTAAAATACAAAGTAGCTGCTTGGATAAGCTTGCAATATGAATGGAATCTTTTTTTTCATCGTCCTTTGCTCGAACGGTCGATAATAGTAAGTAATCGACAAAACATAAAATTAGCAAGTGTTTGACTGTAATACACTTCTTCAATTACCAAAAGCCCAGTGATACCATTCATTATGATATTATTGGACACAAAAAGAGCTTCAATGAAACATAATAGGTGTGTATGTATACATCTACATAAATACATGTAAGTATTTGATTTCCTTTCATGCGCTTTGGTCGGCGCTCATTTGCCAATTTTTTTACGTTGAAGAGCAGCTTCTTTATCACATCACTCCATTTGTACAACAACGACGCACACAGACTACTAGACGGTGAGGGTACGTGTGTGTGTCGTTTGTACGGCAGAGAGAGAGAGAGAGAAAGGAAAGAAGAAGAAAATAGGCCTATGGGGAATACTCGCTGAGTTTTGTTGTTCTGCTGTTGACTTACTTTATTTGAATTGAATTGAAAGTCCTTCTTACATTACAAGCATCATTGAACATTCATTTACACAAATTTCATGTAGCTTCTTCCCCGGGATGAATGCATGAGGGGAAACATGTATCAACTTTTGTAGTGTTCCACCTTTGTTGTCAACAGATTGACATCATGTGAGCGTCTCTGTGCAATTACGAGAACAAAAGGTTCAAATACACGCGTAGGTATATTATAAATCAATAGTGGTCCAGTTCTGCTGAAAATGCTACTAAAATTTCAAATAGGTACTAAATGTAGACTTTTCTAAAGTTCCTGCTTGTCCAGTATAAAATGCTGTTCCGCTGATGTGCAAAAATGCCGTGAAATATAAGAATTTAATAATAATAATAATAATAATAAGCTTTATGAATTATTCCCGTATTTTTTTTTATAAACATGTAAGCAAGGCCAAAGGGTTTAAGGGGAAATGAGAATTAAAAGTTAAAGCAAATGGAGCGCTGAGGGACTGTGAAAAAAACAGGGTTCAAGGCGTTGTTTTAACTTCATCACTTGATGAATTTAGTGTACATCAGGGAGTGGGGATGTTTTGGCTGGTAAGAATTTCGAAAGCAAAGTACGGCAAGCATTTATAAAAAACCGAAACTCACAGCCCGAAATGCTAAAACCAAACAAAGCACTAAAACGATTTACCTACCTACGTAACCGAGAAATGACTAATGTCGCTGTGCTGACAAATTGCAAGTTGTCGCATATATATAACATAACACACACTCACTACCAGCATGCGTTCACTATAAAAGATAAATGACATAAAATATGAGTCATATCGCATGTATGACTCTATATCTATATACACACCAGGTTGTAGGTTCTACATAATATAAAACAGTCTCTTTGTTTGTCCTTTTACAAAACTTGCTAAAATTTTCACTAGGTATATAGATTAGATAGGTTTGTTCAAACACAACATTTTTTGAATTATGATGATACAATGTAACTGCCTCCAACAACAGTGAGAAATAACATAGGTAGGTAGCAGTAAAGATTTTTTTGGTATGGACTTTTCAGAGATTTGTGAGTATTCTAAAGAAAGGGAAAAAGTTACTCTTTCTTAACTGGATCAGTCAAGGTCATAGCTCATTGCAGAGTGAAATATATATGAAGACATAATTACGCCAATAACATGATATTTTTAAAAAACAAATCTTTTACAAGTGGTCGCGTTCAATTTTACAGGGTTTCATGTAGTGCAAATACATTTTTTTTAAATCGCTGCCGTGTAACTCTGTAAACCACTGTAAATTCAAAAAATATCCAGCTATTATTGCTCAAATGTGCTGCTAGACGGTTCAAAAGGGTAGTCTCGGGAAAAGGAAACAAAATGCCTTATTGAATTTGCTTTCGTGCAGTTTATTATGGCACAGAATTTGCACATAAAGAAAAATATATACGGGTGCAACTATCTGCAACGAATCTTGCCTCACACATCATAATAATGTCTTTAACTGACGCATTCAAAGAAATGCCTTTTATTGCTTCTGCAGCAATATATTGTCATATCATATTCAACAGCGTAAAAAGGGTAAACTTTTACACTTTATTTTATGAAACGACACACTTTGTTTTATTCCCCACAACCTTGTTGGCTATATGAAACTTGGACCAAAAACTAGAAATCAGTCAAAATTATTACTATCAGCGTGCTCTAGAGATGGGTCGACGTTGGTATAGCACAGCAGTACACTAGTGTAGTAGCATCAGGAACATGAATAGTGGTGATGATGGTAGACGTTGTGGTATCATTTAATTTACACAAACACATAAGCAAGTTGTTTATGCATAGAGGAGAGAGTTCTCTTTCTTTCTTTTTTTTAACTACGCAATCAACTTTATGCGGCGCCGTGTTAATGTGCTTTTAGGAGCTTACTTGCAGAAACCGATAGGCAGATATTCAGAAAAAAAAGATAAGAGGAAAGGAAGGCAATATTTTTCTTGTACAAAGTAAGTACCTATATGGTATACGTCACTTGCCGAAAATGGCAAATAAGTACTAGCGTATAGCGTATATCATCGTATATTGTGAATGTAGACTAGGTAAAATGTTCCAGTTTTGATACTTTGAAGACTTTGAAGGTTTGCATAGGTAGCAGAGAGGAAACAAGTTGTATTATTATTGCCTCTGCTTCTTGGAAAGGAACAATTTGCTCAGTTTTTTTACTTTAATGTTTTCCTTTTCACTCGGTCATGTAATGAAATGAATGAGAGAAATACTTTGAAATAGAAATACTGCTAAATTAAAATGCTGTTTGTTTCAACGCAATTTATATAGTTTTGCCATTTTATTCATTATTTTTTTGAACAAGGTTTTTAAATGCCTTCTTCTCTTTTAACCTTGGAGTAGTTCTCTATTGATAAATTGAGAAGATTGGCAGGTGTTTCTACTATTTTATTTAAAAAATATTACTACAATTTGGCATATATTTCTTTAGAGAATCTTGCAAAAAAATTCTGTGTCTTACAAGCTCAGTGTGTCCGACGTCATTTTACTCTGGACGGTGGAAACTGGTAACTTGTTGAAAATTTCCTTGTAGTTATTGAATAATTAGGCGAGTATCGCATTTCCTTTCAAGTTACATAACAGCTTAGCTTATCTAGGTATCTTATCGTTCAATTTTTAACTATAAACCGATCACATTTCGCATTTTATAAGTCATACAGACTTACTTTTTAAAAATACATATAGCCATTATATTCTACAATTCATATACTGACGTCATCCTGATTTGTTTCAAGCTGAAAAGAGTGTCAACCCAGTCCACACGACAAAACGGGAGCAGTAAAGATGGATGATAATATAGAAAATAACCATGTAAACTTAATGTGTCTCCATTACCAAATGGTACATTACTAGACCGACTTGGTCTACATTGCAAAATGCTATAAAAGCTCAAACAGGCACTCTATCAGAGCATGATTATTTCTCAAATTCATTTATGACATTCCCATCATCAAAAATTGCAAACTGCATTCATTACTACATGTCTATACCCTTTTGTATTCACAATATCACAACGCATCAAGCCAGTAGTATTATATGAGTGAGTAATGCAAAAAGGGGATAGATAACATGTAAAAGTTATTTTGATTTTTCCCTAGCTCGACTTCAAGACACTGTCTATTATGTATATGTAATGCATAAAGGCTGAGCACATACCCATATATCGATCACTGCATTGAAAAAACGAAAATATTCTATGTGTGCACCAGAAAAAGTAAAAATGTCCTTTTTGTGCACGGATAAACCGTGAATATGGCAAATGTGCACGAGGAAAGAAAAAGTGAATATGGCACAAAAGGGTACTTTTGAGTAACACAAAGAGTTGAACTTATAGGCAGCAAGACTTGTTGTTTGTTGAACCTCAGAATAAAAAAGGGAAACTTGCCGCGCTTTTTCCTCAGTACTTATAAATTTAGAAACGCAGAGTTACACATGAAAAGATGCAGAATTGTATGGGCTACAAGATGCGCTACAAATCTCACTTCTCCCCATATTTTGCCATATTCACTTTTTCTTTCCTCGTGCACGTTTGCCATATTCACGGTTTATCCGTGCACAAAAAGGACATTTTTACTTTTTCTGGTGCACACATAGAATATTTTCATTTTTTCAATGCACTGATCGATATGTGCCATATATTCAACCAAGGGCAATTATCTTCATTCCTTAATTGATGCCTAAGTAAAAGTTTTTTTTTCATCAAAAAGCAATTAGATCGCTTTAAGCAGAAATTGCCAATTTGAAATTTTTGCGAAACTCAATCTTTTATAGTTTTAAGTGAAACAAAGCATTTTTAGCCCATTGAGCTTTATTTTATGAGCTCATTGTGTTCAATTAATTCCATGAATAGGTAGGTGTACAATTCAATTGATGTCACTTTTTTATTTTGTATAAAACGTAATTAATGCCACGTTTACAAGATTATATTCGCTTTCTTCACGTTGATCGTGAAGAAAGAAAGATCGTTCCACGGCCCTGGATTGTGCAGTGGAAGGGGAATTGAAATAGAGTTTTTAAAAATCCAGTTTATATCATTCAGTTGGTCTTTGTAGTCCCGTTCAAATCCACTATCAATTTCAAAAGGAGCAGCTACTACTACGCTTACCGCTGCATTGCAAGGGTCTTGGAGGAAATCAGAACGCGTGTGGGTTTAGGTAAGTGGACATATAATATAATTACATGCACGCTGGTCAAATTACAACAACAGGAACAATGTAGGCGCAGAGCAAACATGTAGGATTGAGCCTACTCGTGTTCCAGTTTTACAATCATTTTTTTTCATGGACCATTTTCATAGTATCCGAATTTTAACGGAAACTTGACAAATTCTAGCGCATCAATTCACACAATTAGGTTTTCAATTTTCCTATAGGATTTGTATGTATTTTTAATATAGTAAAATTCCAGATAGGTACTCTAATTAAGAAGAGTTGTCATACGTGGCAAGTTACAAGTGGACCGTTGCGTTGGCTGCCCAATGTGTGGTGCAAACAATTTCGATAAAACAATACTACATTTACTTACCCTTATTTATTTATTAGCGCATTGTAATTTTGGTTATGATATAATTTTTTTTACACTTGACACAGGCAAGCCAACCGCATCTACCTGTATTCAAATTTTGCTAACCAAACCTACTTGCATTCGCTGGTTGTGATCATACTCTTTCATGCTATTGCATATTATAGTTTGTGGAAGAGAGTGTGGACTCCACACTTTAGCGTTACACATTGCAGCACTTTTCTACTCATTAGCTGTCATTCGACATGTCATCCTCACACTAAATCATCAAAACGTAGGCGTCCCCTAACTCAAACTAAAGACTAACCGTGTAAATGTAATAAAAAGTAAACTAGATGTATCTATCTATCTGCATATTGTTATATCTCTGAAGAATATCTTGTGTGTGGATGAACATCTCCTCTCATTGCTCGGTCAGATGAAGCATCCGAAATCTATATACATATTTTTAACAGAATGGAAAACTAAAAAGCGAATATATCAAGCAATATTTGATACTTGTCACCATTTTATTGTTCACCACCATTTGAGTACCAGCACCATTTCTCACACGGGGTGAAACCTCAAATTTTTCTTACAGTTTCTTCATTTCCGTCTCTCGGATTGAGTTCCGAATATACATACATCTGTCTAATTAGCCAGCTTTCTAGTCTGGGATAAAAGCACAGTTCCGAAATAGTGAAAGTATGTAGATAGCTAGTTGTTGGCAGTTTAAAGTTGGTTAGACATTCTGACGACAAAACATATAAAATGATATTTTTTATATGCATGTTAGGGGCAAAGAAAGACTTTACACTTTACTCGGTTGCTAATTCGGCGTTAGGGTTGCACAACTCCATAGATATTTTATATGACCAATATTTATATTTATGCATATCCAGTCATTTCCTTTCAAATTAGTTTGCTTCTTGTCGCAGGATGCGAAAAATTTACACGTCGAATCAGACTATCAGTTATTTTTTTTCAAGCAAAGAAAGAAGTTGCCCATTTGTAAGGTTACATGTTTTATGGGGCAACGTGAGTATTTACCTTTAAAGTTGGGTAGACAGACAGTTTTAAAGTTTAAAGCTTGTATAAATTTCAGACTAACAAATTAAATTCATATTTTGAGGTTTCACAGATTGATAGTTAAAATTAAGTTTGCATTTTTCAGACAACACGTAAATTAATTCAACAAATTCTAAACTCTTGTTAATACAACAGATGAGAACTAAATAAAACTTGGACTGCTTTAAATGATCTTTCAAGGTGTAATTAAATCTTTATCTAAGAAATTTTGTGTTCTACTTTAACTTTGTGGTAAGTGGTAAAGCGAAGAACTGGACCAGGCGGCTGGTGTGTACGAAAAGAGTGTGTTAAGTGAAAGTATAAAAAATATCAAACAAAATTAGCTATATCCCTACATTATCCGGAAAGGAGAGTGAAACTGTGGTATATATCAAGTGATGTAAACTGACAATAAGGGGCAATATTGACTTATTCCATGACACTGATACGCTTAAAAATTACGTGCAAGAATCTTGCAAAGCATCCATAATTTCAATCCTAACGTACCAGTTTGATTGTTTTTTTAAAATTCAATTTGATAGCTGTGTCAATAGTTTCTGAACATGAATCCGCTAAATACTGAGAAACGACAGGAAAGAAAATCTTCAAAGCATCGTGTCAAAACTGAGAGTCGACGGGATCGAGATCATGACTTGCGACGGGATGGGGGTGGTGGTGGTGGTGGCAGTGAGCATTTTCGGCCTCACAGGCAACACCATCACCACTCATATCGTGATGGAGAAAGACAGGAAAGGAGAAAGTCCAATTATCCCAGTTGCTATGAGAAAAACAATCGAAACAGAGGGAATTTTCGAACGTCTGAAAATACACATTGGAACCGACATGATGGGAGGAGAGCGAGCAACAATAGACGTGGTGGTGAATCACGGTTCAATTCAAACTCCAGGCGGAAATTTCCAGTAGCAGATCACAGTTATCATCATCGCTTTGTCGAGAGTAAGTGATAAGAGAAAAGATACTTTTTTGAAAGCTTCATCATGCATCTTGCTGCATCATTGGACTGTGCCTACTGTCTAATTTTTTAGAGCGACCTGAAGCCAACAGAAGGAAGCACTACAACTACAAACCAATATCACCCGACTACATTCGCAGATACATTAAACAAGAAGGTATGAACTTATGTGAAGTTGCAATTTACGATTATTTGCATGGGCAAAGTTACATGTAAAATACTAGCCTGTGTGGCATGCAAAATGTTGCCTGTTCTTTAAGTGGACATTAACAAACTCTCCTTCCTCTGCAGAAGTGAAGAGTGAGCCTCGGGACTGGGAAGTTGACTCTGATGGCAATGAACTGTCTTTTCACATTGCACCACCAAGATGCGACATTCAATGTACGGAGAGGAATCCCTTTAGAGGTGAAGCAGTGCCACGCTCACCATCTCCGCGTGGCAACGCTCGTCATAGATCCTACTCCAGGCATAGATCCAGGATTACCGACCATTCAGAGAAAAGGTCCCAGAAAGACCAGTTTCCAACAACACGCCGCCGGTCGGAATACTATCGTGACTCTGGCAGTAAGGCACGGCAATATTTTGACACCTCCCATGACAGCCAAACTTTAAAAGCAAAAAAGAGGCAAGTTCAGGGACGTAGAGGTGCGAGAAATGAAACTTACTCTCCTCTTGAATCAAAAGTTTCTGACTTGTGGATTCCTCCAAAGAGAGAGTTTATTGCGGATAACACATCTACATCAACAGCAGAGTATTTTCGGCCAACCTCGCCAGCACACTACTATAATGCAATGATTGAAAGCGATTACAACACAGAGCAGCCGGCTGTCAGAGGTCAAGTAGATTTGAAGAAAGTGAAGCGTGATCTAGATGAGTTGGCGGGAATACAAAACCTTACGCGGGAAGTCGGAACAACAACAACGCCCGATTTGGAGAACAATTACAGTCACCCAAGCGTGGACGTTAATGCGAATGCCCCAAAACGGAAAAGACAGTTGGAAACTACATTCTATAAAAAGAAACAAGATGGTCACAAGTCAGAAATATCGGTTGAAACGATTTCTTCAGGTGAAGACTTCGATGTCGTCGTTATTTCCGAAAATTCAATTACAACAATCAAAAATGAGCAAACGTCGCCAGCTGATGACCAAGTTGAAATAAAAACGGAATACAGTTCTGGGGATTATTTACCTTATTCACCTCGTGATTCGGATGGCTTTTCCAGTGAAAACTACACACCGTACACCCCAGTCTGTGAGTTTGAAACAGAGATTGGAAATCAATGTACGAGCTTACTCCACGGCAACCAAAACCAAATACATATAGCATCTTTCTCAAGGTTTATCGCTGCTTCTATCTCTAATCTTTCACATTCTTATTTTTTTTGCAGTCGCTGAGACAAATCGGAGCGTTTATGCTGATTTGCCAAGAACACCTTCAACTTCAGGCAATACACCAATGTATAGTGAATCTGATAATCAGTCTGGAACTACGGTAACGTTTAAATAACAATTTATATTAGTGCTTTTTTCCTTAAAGACTCTTTCAAGACCATTTATTTTTATTTCACAAAATTTGAAGTCATTTCGTCTCTCAACTGAAGAGGCAGGCGCTGGCTCAGAGTTGAAAAAGGAAAAAGTGTGGAAGTCACCCCCAATGTTGAACCTATCAACGAAAAGCCATTCGTCAAGGAAGAAAGCGCATGACTATCGCAATTGTGAAAAATGTTTGCCTTCTACAAAAGATCCCCGTCTGACTAAGAAATATTCTGAAAATTATGGAAATAAACCGGGACGGACGTCCGAGTGTATTAGGAAGCATCCGTTAACAATTCCGTCGGACGCAAAGTTGAGTCAAGAGTCACCATCTGATCCACGTCTAGAACATCCAAGTTATAAAAACAAAATACCATCACCACCGTC
Organism: Sinhomidia bicolor; assembly: GCA_027743785.1. NCBI lineage: Eukaryota > Metazoa > Arthropoda > Collembola > Entomobryomorpha > Entomobryidae > Sinhomidia > Sinhomidia bicolor. The sequence goes on along the minus strand of JAHZMT010001644.1, from coordinate 21,018 downwards.
TGCGATCGAGAAGAAAAAGGAGGAGCCTGCTGAACCCCGAAAACGTCACGGTCAGGCCCAGCAAACTACGCCTGAAGATCCTAATTTTCAACCTAAACGACGTCGGCAGCATGTTTCCACACCTGGACGCTCAAATGAGTTGTCCTACCATGGTCAAGGTAGGGAGGTGGACAGACGAGGTAAACTGAACTAAGAATTATTTATGCGTTGAGTGTTAGTACATATACATGATTACATCTAGCAATGAATTATCATATTTACATTACAACTCTTTAATAGTGATAACTAATCAATACGAGAAACAGGGTAGAAATGACAGTTTTGAACGTAGAGAGAAAAGGAAGGAGGATGCACGCAGTAGTGACATGGGTAAAAGGCATGAAATGCAGAGAGAAAACAATGGGGGAGTATCCCCTACAACAGTAAAGTTTATGAATCTTCCAGAGATTGATCGTGAACGTTACAGTAAATATAGTCCTCACATTAGGAGAATTTTATTGGCTAACCCTTTTGAGCGCTCGGAGGATGCACCAAATCTTTGTAGAGATGAACCGGTGAATTGGACAGATGAGGAAATTCTTCAAACAATTTCCGAGTGCAGCTATTTGGGGAGTGGAAGGGTTCCGAAAATGGCTAAATATTGACCCAGAAAAAGTAAAGGAAAGTGAAGACAAAATAATGCAAACTTGGTCTGATGGTAAGGGTTCCACACTGGAACCAATATCTGCCTGCAGAGACTTGCTGATATTGAGGGCCAAACAAAGGGAAGAGCAGAATAGACGATACATGGAATGGGATGTAAGCAAAAAATAACTTTCTAAACTTTTTAAAACAAACCCGAAAGAAAAATCCAATTGCAAACCAAATTTTCACATATAGATGAACATTCGAAAGGAACTAGGTCTGGAGCTGCCACACTTGTCCATGATGCTGCCTAAATAGCAGGTTTATAAATGTCATTTTTTTTAAAATTTGAAGTTGTCGCCATTAGCAGAAGAAGGAAATAACCCTTTGCTAGTTTGACAAATAGATCATTCCAAAGCTCTAAAGTTAATTTTTAGTAAACAAAATGCAACTTTAATGATACCAGTTTTTTCAGTGTTACAATAAAAAGCACTGCTACTCTTTACTACACAACTTTAACAATTTGTTGTGCGTTTTTAAAAATTATTATTATTTATGGAAGATGTAGCTGCAAGTAGGTACAAGTTTAAAAACAATACATTCCTTTACTGTTTAGCCAATTTTCATGAATTTGGGTTTTTTTGGGGAAAATTTATGCTTGTATGAAATTTCACCACTGATAAACAAATTTTCGCAAAATTAACTTGAAAATATTTTTGTGAAAGAATTTTTTAAATAGTACGCATAAAGCTAGTCCGCGCAATATATCAGTCAGAATATTGTTTAAATACAACCTGCTGTTCGAAAGATGACAAGACTGTCATTGCTTGCAAGCATTTCTAAATCTAGACTCTTCTTATAACTTTCGTTTATCATTACAATTAGAAATTGTTGTACATTAAATTGTACAATTGTTGTACAATTGTTAAAGGGTCTACAAGTTTTAAAAAACATGCACACAAAAGCCATAATTGACACATTAATTTTTCAAATAGATTAGTTCATAATTTTTACTAAACAAACCATTGCATGCAAGTAAATAATTTCATACAAAAATTTTTTTCAAGTTTCTTTAGTGATATATAATCTATTGAGTAGTGGCGAATATTCTGACGGGTAAATTTTCACCAGAAAATACTTAACTTCACAAGTTTGTAGTTATAAGCTTGTAAAAATGCAAAGATGGTAGTTATAATTAACAAGTAAGTGCAGATGGTAGTTATAATTAATTGTAAGTGCAGAGTTGCAATTATACCTATGTAATACAAAATATGTAAAAAAATTAATCATTTTTATCCTTCAATAAAGTATTTAGTAAACCGATAACTTATTTAGAAAAAAGTACGTAAATATGCATATGACCGAAATTATAACGAAATTTACGTAACTGTTTTTAGAATTTCTTGAAAACCTAGTTAAAAAGTTATTGTTAAACTGTTCTCAGTCAGGATATAACTTTAAATTGCGATATAACAATTATACCTAAAATTATTTAGCTGTTAAGTGTAAAAGTTTTAAATAGTACCAGAACTGGCCCCAGAGTGATCAGTAATAAAATTGTAACAATTTCAATTCATTCATTATGTACAGGTGATTATTTGTATCTTTGGAATTTAAGTATATTCTTGTGATGAATCATTATTGAGCATTAGTATTAATCATGCTAGTTAACCAAGTACCTAAATTTAAAAGGTATCTTCAACGTTTCAAAATTTGTATCCAGTAAAATTAATATTTGACTTAGATATTATATATAAAAGAAAATGATGAGCAAGCACTGCTCACTTCTGGACTCCATTGTATATTGTGTATTCCGATACTTATTTTAATTGTATCTAGTACATAAGCCCAGTCAACAATAAATAAAATAAGTAAATAAATAAAGTCACTCGTAAAATAGTAAATACTCAGTCACCAAGTTTTCACCATGCAGTTATTAACATTACCCCAAGTTTCTTGTGTACCTATTTTATTCTGAGCTATTTACACCCAGCAAAAAAAAGCATCGTACTATTCCCATATTTCCGAAACAGCGTTTTCGTGAATAATTAACCAGTACAAACACAAATATACATTTTAAAAAACTATTCGTGAAAAGAGCCCGTTTCCAAATAAAAAAATACATAGTGTGCATCTTTATGTAGACTGCCCATTTCATTCTTGCCAAAAAAAATAACCTTACAATTTGCGACAAAATCCAATTTACCTAGTTCATTTCTTGTTGAAATGAAATTCATTCGTAACACGCATTCGACAATGTGAGATTTTACAAAATTTTTATGTTGTCAGCCATTTTCCTGCACAGAAATCATGCTAAAACCCCTTCTATTTCCTCGCTGAAAAATTCTCTCTCTATTCGTCAGACAAAATAAAATACTTTCTAGAATTCATTAAATGATTACATTTTTCATAGTACATTTGCGATCACAATCACAAGGCGGAAGCCATACTACAATCCTACTAGAATTAGAAACGATACCACTACACTCTCATGTTTTGGTGCAAAATGAAAAAAGTAGTAAAATTGTGAACACCTGAACATTTTTCAATACAATCTTCCACAAATTTATAACACTTTTCTACCGTTTTATTTTCATCTCGCCAGCTTCCTTTCCACAATCCTTTTCATTATTTTGGTTACTTACTTTTTTCATTTTTATCGACAAAAAAAAAAAGAAAATCATTTTTTGATTGTTGTGGTGAGCAGCTCACGTACATGTGCATTTACAAGTTGAATGAAATGAAAAAAAAAGAAGTTATTGTGTGACAGAGAGTGAAGTGGAAACCAATATACACAATTGCAATACTCACTTTCACTTCTCAATAGCTTTATCAGTTTGTCCAACATCCGATCTCCATTTTTTTATTTTGACAGCCTTGGGGTACATGAGAAACTTGGTGGTTTCAGGTTTCATAAAACTAAAAGAACAAAGTTTATTGCTGGATGTGGAACCACTGGATTGCTACTAGTGAGGTTTGTTTGTTGTCAGCGTTTATACGGAGAAAAGCTCCGTGTGCCATATAATAAACACACACACAAACATATTGCAAAAGTAGGCATTTGTTTGCCATTATTGCTTAATATTTACCTAGATCCATCAACCATCTATCTCGCTCTCTGATCTTGCTTATTTATTTATTTTTTATAATAAAGTAGTACAATAAACTTACCTACCTACTCCTTCTTGTGATCAAATTTCTTGGACGCTTTTCCCAAGAAACTGTTGGACTATCACATAATATCACAATGCGAAATAGCAGTATGTATGATCATGTGATGCGATTTATTATCGGGTGCCGGTCATAAAAAAACTGTACCATGTTACCCCTGTCAACTGTCAAGTCGTCCAATGCTTATATATGGGAAACAGTGGCAGTAGCAGCCGCAGTTAGTAACAGTAAACAACCTTATCATCCATTCATTCTTAAACTTTTTCTTTTTTTGGCAACCGTTCCATATTCCATACACACATATATATTTTTAAATAGTCATTTTATAGAATGCACGATTTTTTCTCAGTAGAATACGGCAAGTGATGAATGCCTGCGGAACATTAGACTGGGTAATAAATGAGGATGACCTGCTATAAAAGTAAAAAGGTATGAGGATAAATGGGTGGAGCAAGTGAACAAACAATTGTCATGACATCCACCAAATTTTAGCTTGGCTAACCTACGCATTTTCATCTGATTTCGCAATATCAATTTATCTTACGTGCACACCTTTAAAAATTTATCGGTGACTGATTTATTCCAAAAGAAGAGGTTCCGTACTACGAATAAATTTAATTTGGTGTTAGCGACACATATCGGTATTGACAATGCAAATAATACAAATTGGAATTTTCCAATTGTAAAATTCCTTTTTCACAATATCGTCACCTCCGCACGTGGTGGTGGTACCTCTACCCATATGGGTGGTAGGGGTAAAAAGATAAACGACGTGTTATGCGGAAAATGAAATGAAATAAAAATAAATAAATAGAGAGAGAGAGAGAATAGGGCTTCAAATCCTATAAGGGTGAAAGCATATATTATTACGGTAAGGTATGTATGCAATATCAAAAAAATGGTGTTTTCTAATAACTGTGCAGACAACAAAGGAATGACTATTACATACGTCTAGTATTCTGAACGAGTTGTAACTACATACTTGATTATGATAAGGACTGTGTTGGGTTAAAAGGGGCAAATCATAAGTGTTTTCTTTCATTTTCTACTTTTGTAATTGACTATACGTTTGTTGAACAAGTGAACATGTTGACTGTTGACAACGACTTTTTGCTTTGCTTGACGAGACTACTATATAGGTAGTATTGTAATTGTTTTGTTGTATGTAGGTAGGTAGCAAACAGCAAAGAAATTAATTCCAAACGCAATTACGATTATTGGATAGACTGCGATGGGTAAAAAGAAGCGTCTCCAAACTTTTGTTATTTATTGTTTTCGGGAAAATTTTACAAGTGGAGTTTTAAGGGTTTCAAACTCATTGCCTTGCTCAAAATCGCATGACGGTACATAATTTTGTATGCATGCCTCTGCATATGTTGTCTTTTGTTTTAATTTTTATAAAAAGAACCTCCACTCATATTCTCTTTCAAGTTTTAATTAATTGAACGGATTTTCCTTCTCGGCAAATTATAGTTAAATACAATAGCCTTCCGTGGAAGCAAGCATGGAACAAATAATTGGGAAAAAAGTGTTTTCATAGAATTTTCGTTGGGATACTACTCTCTCTCTGCTACTGCAGAGGTATGTATATAATATGTGTCTGTAAAGCAGTACTTGTTAGTTTTGAAACTGCAAGCTAGTAGTTTAGTTGGTTGATATACAAATAATAATAATAATAATAATGCATAAATAGCAATGCAGGATAGTGTATGAAAAAACCTTGAAGTTTCAATGGGAAACTTGTTTTTTCCCATTTTCATCTCATTTTCCCGTTTCACCGAAATTCAATCAAGTAAACAACCATACACTCCTGCATAACTGAACAATGCAAAGGAAAAATCAGCAGAAAAAGTCAATGGACAAAGCGGTTGTTAGGAAATGTGGTGGTGGTGGTGGGTAACTTGACAACGATCTGGGTCCTGGATCTGTGGAATAAAAAAATGCTGCTAGTATCAGGGCAAAGAAAAAGTATAACAGTGGCCACAATACTCATAAACATAAAGTGCAACGACTACACATGAACCTAATGGGGAAAGTAATTGATTTGCGTTTGCAAAAAAAAAGTCCTAAACTGCTTTCCTTCTCTCCTGCTTTTTTTTCTAAATTTTATTTCTCTTCGCTGCGCTGCCTATGTAGGGAGTCTACTCTACACAGTTTATACAATTCTAAAGATGACATTTTCGTTAACAATTTTTCACTGTCGAATATATTTTTTTTAGAATCAGCAGATGCTTTTGGTTGGAATTTGGTTGGAATCTGGACAAACATACGTTTTTTAGCAACAATGTTGTTCGTGGAAAAAGTTTGTAACGTGATAATAATGAGAAAAAAAATCTAGAAACATGGAAGAACCAGACGAGGAGTAACAAAATATACGACATGAACATAACCATCATTATTTAGTAACAGATAAGTACAATCCACGTTTATTTGCCGCTGTTACACTTTTCGGAGAAACAGACGCTAACCGAGAATTATTGTCGATCTTGCCTGGTGAGGTGAAGCGAAATGTTGTCCCTTATAACATTACAATGTTTACAAATGTAAAGCATCTGAAATTTAAAAAAATATCATTTGGAAAATTTTGTTTTGCAACTAGAAATGTCAATTCATCGTGACATTAAACACAGATAACTTGTATCTGTCGTTTTTTGAAAATGACTAATATTAAATAAAAAAATTAGTATTTCTAGCATGTTACGCCATGCGTCAGTTTTTGTNTTTTGCAACTAGAAATGTCAATTCATCGTGACATTAAACACAGATAACTTGTATCTGTCGTTTTTTGAAAATGACTAATATTAAATAAAAAAAATTAGTATTTCTAGCATGTTACGCCATGCGTCAGTTTTTGTCCGAGGGTCAATCTTACTGCCTCTCTACATCATTGGAAAAAAGTGTACCAAGTATGACTACAAGTACAACTTTCTAATCAAGGTACAAAGATCAAGTGACAAAATAAATTTTGAACAAAACTTTGAATTTACGGAGCAGCCTGGTGAACCTCACTAGTGCACCGGAAGCTGCCACTTTGGGTCCTCGAGAAAATGTAGACATTTTTTTCTCTCGGCTACTACAAACAGAGCTATTGCCGTAGAAGAACTTTAACCAGATCAGCAAATTGTAATATGTGGTAACCGGTGACAATTTTTGGTCTGATAAATAACAAACGATGATGATGACAATGACTCTTGTTGTCTGTCGTCTTCGTGGTGGTGATCAACATTACCGTTATTATTACTACTATGATGTTATGTGGCGAGCAAATAGTTTCAAAAGGGATTAGAATCTAGCTTATTGTTTTATTTTTGCGCGGGCAAAATTCTTTTGTTATTGAATGGGCATAGAAATGCCATGTGTAGACCACGGTTATTGTATTTGCAATCAAAAGTGGTGACGATGATGATGGGCATTTATTATGCTTCGACACATTACAGATACTTGAGGAGAGTAAGAGACTGTAGGATGGGTTTAACATGTAGAGAGATTCGCCCAAACAAATTTACAAAACCAAAGAACAGTTATTTCCCATTAACAAGTTATGACGTGTCTCTTGTCATGTTGATGATTCGTTTAAAAATAGATTTTACCGACGACGACGACGACAGGTGCTGCTTACATATAATAGATGATGTAGGCAATATTGATGGAATCGAAATGGTTCAGTAGAATGAGTGTGCACTGTGCCATGAAAGTAACAAAAAGATTAAATAAGCACTTTCAAGCTTTCATCATCGCCCAGCGAAAACGTAAGCTGCTTTCATTTTCCCGTTGAATGAGAGCATGTAAATGTGTTTTATGTTTAAAACTCTACAAACGCTACGACGATAATTTTGTAATAACTCACGAACTAATACTCTTTTGGTAAAACGTTGAAATAAAGGCAATATGCCTGACTACGTCAATCCGCATGTGTATGTAACAACGGAGGAGAGAAGCACAAATTTCGATTTGAAAGCCACAAATTTAAGAATTTCATTTATTAATAATAATAATAATATTGCCGTTATTATCATCAGATGGCATCCGGTCTTGGCAACTAGCAAGATTCAGTTTTCCACAAATTCTGTTTCTACAACTAGCGGAATCAAATGAAATAATGTTGTACCTACCAAAGTTTTACATCTTCGATGCCTGCCCACGTATGTACAATGTATGTACATTTGTTTGTCTTCATCAAGTTAAAATAGACACAAAGTTGGAGAGTTGCTAATTGCACGTTGTTATTATTCATTATTAGGTATACCTATATACAAATTCTGGCAGTGCCTTCATATTTACCTACGCAATCAGCGTGTTTTCGATGTGCACATTGAGCAAACACGCCATATACTACATTACATCCTCTCTCTCCGACGAACTCAATTGGCGGTACTCCGCTGAAGTCATTTCGTCGACTCAATTTTAAGTCTTTCAATAGGAAAAACACATATGCTCATCTGTGTAAGCTTTTGATTCCACCGCAACTGTCATAAAATTAAAGAGACGGCCTGAGGGCCAATGCCCGTCCTCGTCCTGTCCTACATTTTCATTTCATTTCCCAAACAATTTCTTGACTACACCCTTCTACCGCCATCCATAATAAAACAAGCCAAGATGAGCAAAATAATTTGTAGTTTTCTCTAAAGAAATTGTAATTGGAAAGTGGAGTAATGTGGTTCAGTCCTAGTGGTGGTGGTGGTGATGACGAGACTTGTAGCGTAAGCAAAAGACCATTTCCAAGAGGATGTAAAAACCGGTGATGAGGAGAAAAAGAGAAAATGGACGGTGATACGATATTATATAAACATTTATGTGCTGAGGTTTGAACATAAAAATGTACACATTCCTTATCATTTCTTCTACGCAAGATGACAACTTGGACAGGAAAATGAAACGGTGGATATAAAAACACAAGACATTACAGCTTTCTTACACAGCATTTTATAAAAATAAAGAAGATGCACAAGCCACCTCTGCTACGGTCCACGGGGATTACTTGCTGTGTAGTAAATGTCATTCATTATTACGCATGAATGGATACTGAGCGGAATAGGCTTTTGAATACATGAGGATATGATTATTATTACTGTGTTGAGCCATGACTTTGTACGGGAACTGGGAACCGTCTTGACTCAGCTACTTCTACACAACAGACACACAACACCATACAAGCAAACACAGTGGAGACTGCCGACTGGAGAAAATGATGCAGAGAAGTGAAAGTGAAAATACTTTCACTGGGTAGTGTAGTCAAGTTCACTTTTATCAAAGTTTATGCTAATGACGTAAAAGGGACAATAATGACGCGTTGCGGACAAAAATGGAGTCATCTTGTTTTGTTTTGTGCGTGTCATTTTAATAACGTCAGCATATTTTAAAGCTTCCAGTATGTGTGCCGACTGGCCGTGTGGTGTAATGTAATAATTTTTTTTTAAATTAAGCAAAAAAAGAGGGCAAAAGTTTTTTTTTCTATCTGGTTTTTCCCAGTGGTAGCGGCATAACGAACATGAAAAATAATGAAAGTGTAAAAAAAAATTATGATCAGAATCTCGCTTTCACACCAAACAACGCTCAAACTTATTAGTTTTTATTTAAATATTTTAAATTATGACAGGAAGAAACCCGTATAGCGTTTCTGAACTCAGCGCTGTTTGTTGCCGTTGATAATAAAAAAACGTGTGGGCGTCTTCATCAAAATGGGTAATAAATATCAATTAAACTGAATTGCCTTAAGCCTCACTGTCTTTTCATCAACAGGACAGGGCAAGCCCGTGTTGGTCTGCACGGCAAAATTTAATATTGCGCTATTCTAGGAACATCCATACTTTCACTGCAAAATTCAAGGAGGGAGAAAGCAAGGTAGTTATTATATATCTAATTTTAGCGTTTACAGCTTGTCCAATACAGTCGACCATATAGAGTATGTACAACTCATCAAAAATCAGTTTTGCTGCCTTGTTCCTTTGATGCGTAAAAGTTATCTAGGAAAACAGGGAACAGGCAAGCCGCCATCACATCTTATAAGGTTTTTTTTTATTATTTTCGCTGTGGCTTCTTCCTCGAGGATCTTTCACTGTCATTTGCATCTAAACATTAAAACACCATCTAAACAATTACAAGCCACGATATACCGACCACAACAACAACTTTGCAGAAAACAGGTTTTCGCTGAAATTCAATTCTTCACCGCTGACTGCTACTACGAGTAAGTAGAGAAGTAGTAGTTCCATTTTGTAAATACCTATGCATAGGAAAAACGCTGAGGGGAGAGTGAACGTCCAATGCAGCCCTGTTCTGAGATGATTCATTCCAGCGTGAGAACCCAATCTAAGTTACTGGTTTGGTTACTCACAATTTCATTGCTCAAGTAAGTAAATGGCCAAGAAATTCCATTTTATCGAAATTCTAAGTTAAAGCCATCGTCGTCATCAGATTCACCAGCAAAGCCGCCACCACCGGCAATGTATGTATACCTATGTAAGCTATTGCTGACAACAAACCAAGACCTTCTCGTTTGGCTTCGGTGGTGCGCTCCTGGTAAACAAAATTCATCCTACCTGACTCATAGCAGAATGGTTTATAAGATTACTGTTTAGATTGCACTTTGTTGTCAAGTTTTCCAAATATTAACAGTGTAAACTATCTAGAAAATGAGATTATCGCTGTATCAGCACTGGAAGGAGATTGAAAATGTATTGCTATTACAAGGACCAAAGTGATTTACTTTTTGCAAAAATTGTGTGCTTGCCATTTCATTGCAAAACGAGCTGGATCAATGTTAAAATAATTCTTTGCGGATAAGTGGAGTTTTACCTACACCAGTTTTGAAAGAATTAAAAACGTAAACCAAGTTCACCCGTCCGGTTACCAGTTCAGACGTAAGCACTATTGCTATGTGAAACCTTGGGAGCAAAACTTCAGAACTAGAACGTTGGGTCTCTTAATTTTTAGATATAGCCAGCAATACTGCCATTTCGTTCAAAAGACTTTTGCAAAAAAATATAATTAAAAACTCAGTCAGTCAGTTTGTCGCATTTTCAAAATTAACAAAAATAATACATGGTCATCATACTACATGCAACCATGCACGATATTTTCTGTTGTGAAACAGAAGGCAACAAAGCAGTACAAAAGCAATGTTTTAGCCTTGTTTTGTGCATCTGTTCTAAAAAGTCTCACTTTTCTATTAGCACATAACTGTGGTCATTTACGAAAAAACAACGTGTACGGAAAAGGAGAGGAAATAACCAGAAATTGGTAACATAGCAAAATTATATAGAACTGGATGTAGCGCTAATGGAAAGCAGAATGAACTGCAAAGAGAAAATTACAAATGCACACCTTAGTTCATATGACTAGTACATTCACATAGCACACAAGTAAGGCACAATTGAGTACATTGTAGCGAAAGCAACTCTAAAACCGAACAAGGAAAATTTGACTTATTTTCTGAGAGTTCTGAGTTTTAGCTTTTTGTGCCAAGTAAACAACATGAAAAGTTGAAAACGCTTGTGCTTAATTTTTAGTAATCATGGAAAGGAAATTTTCAGAGTTAATGTCAATTTTGTCACTGCTTTTCCAAATTACGGCTATTGAGTTACTATTGTAGTAGCACAATCTTTTTTCTCTGTAATCTATTTTAGAAAGCAGTTATTGAAGGAGGAATTAGGTACATTTGTACATACATACAAGCCTCAGAGGAGATGCTACTACTACTGCTACAGAACGTAAACTCGATTCAAACTCATTGTCTGTAGAAAAACATGGTGGTGTAAAGTAACGCTAACAAAAGAGAACTACATATACGTAAATGTAAACAAGAATGTTACTCATATTACTACTTTCACTCATTTTGAACAAGCAAAATAATCGTATTACTTTGTGTTCATTACTAGTTTGCACCACCAGTCATTAGGCTGGAAAATACCTAACGGAATAAAAATTAAAAGCACAGTGGATAGTTCAGTCAGAGAGACGAGAACAAATCGATACATTTTAAATGTTTGGGAAGAACAGCAACTTACTTATATAATAACGTTTTGCACCCAACCATATAAATACAATGTGAGCAGTAGAAATTATAATAAACGTACAATCAATATATAAAAGTAGCAAAATTCGAGACAACTATTTTTAATTAGTTCAAATAGTTTGCACAGTTTTAGTAAATAGTTTACGTTAAAACAGAATGAATAAATTCAATTCGTTCAAGAAGTTATGATAAAAAGACTTTTTTTAAAAAGAAAAACGGCAATTTTCTCGTAAACGGTTAAATGTTTTTAAAATCTGACTTTAGGTAATTGTTATTGGTCAAATATGTTCTGTAAAGGTGTGTGTGCTACTCTTTAAAAAATTAAAGTCATTACGGTTTTTAACGATTGCCGATAGTCATTATTCCTAATTCATGTCATTAGCTTTTGAGATATCAAGTTTGCAAACGGACGGACGGACAGACACAAATCTCCGCATAAAGTAGCTCAACAGGTTTCGCTACATAATAATAATACTGATAGCGTAATGTAAAATTAGGTACATATTTGTGTTATGTATTTGATGGCTACTACAAACTAGTACAAACCAATGTCCATGACGTGAAGTGAGTACCTAGTAGTGTGGTTTGCAAAACGTCAGACAAGCATGTCAAAAGTAATTGAATATATGACATGGAAACATTGTGCTGCCAACAAAATTTTCATCTTTCTCTCTCAAAGTCCAGAGTTGGATATTCCGACAAAAATGATTACAATGATGGGGAGAGGGTTTGCACATACACACAAATATATACTCCTACTTGTTGTTACATTCATTCACAAGTCAACTAAAAACGTGCTACTCTTATCTGTATTCCTGTTGATAAAACAAGCAGGATTTTTAAATGGATTGGAAATTTAAATTGACTTGTGTCTGGGCAATTTCCTTCTGCTGAAAAAAAGATTAAATTTTGACTTCATTAAAAATGAAATTGTTTACAACGAAAACTAATAAACACAGTTGTTGCTAACTGTCAATAAAAAAGCGTGGAAATCGTATTATGTTTAATCGTGAGCATATGTATGAATCTGACTCTGGCTGTATCTTCACTACAAACGACCACATTCACTAAAAAATTAATAGTCTAGACTAGATATTTTTTTCTGCAAAATAAAAAAAACGTTATGACAGCAGCAGTTCTAAAAACTTGATTATATTTTTTTTACATTCGTGCCCAGAGAAAACTATCGCAATGTTGCATGTACTTGTAAGCATCTTTTCTAAAGTGCTTCTATTGTAATTTTGTACAGAAGAGTTGTTAAATTGGCGCAAAAAAAAACCGCGTTCACCAGATATAGTCATGTTGATGACGACGCGATGCTGCTGTTGTCGTGTGCTTGTGGAGTGAATGACATTTTCATTTTTTTGTGCTCGTCTTTCATTTCCCGTTATGATTTTTACTGGCGGTCCAGAACAGCCTTTGTGAGAATCCCAGTCAAGCACTGCGAACAAGCAGAGCAATGCAACAATAGAAGAATAAAAGATGGACGGAGGAAGAAGAAAATCCCCAAAAAAATTGTTGGAGAAAAAGGATAAGAATAAAAAGTTGGATTGCTTAGCAAAGTCATCCACAAACTTTTTCAACTTTTACCATCATCACCTGCTTGATACGAACGATCATCGTCGTCATGATGATCAAGTTGGAAAAGTTGTTTTATCGTGAGAAGAGAAAAAAGAAGAACAATCATATTACGTGCCAGCAGTTTCATTATAATTTGTAGTTTTGCACTAAACGTAAAATGTAATGATAAACTCTGCTACAGAAATAGAATGCAGGCAGGCAGCATAGGAAAACGTGCATGTGGCATGTGTGTAATCAATCCGTTGCTTGTAGGTTACCGAGAGAGAGAGAGAGAGAGAGGAGATGGATGATAGCTTGGTAAGTAAATATAGTGGACTGTATGTATTTTTAGATCACAATAAAAAAAGTACAACTTTACAAGTCGGCAAAATTCTTTTGAAACAAAGTTTTGTTAAAGAGACCAACAACACAGAGAGTCGGAAAGTATATACAAAGGGAAGTATTTACTTTTCTGGGTTTTTTCTTCAGGCTGTATTCTCTCGGGTACGGGGAAACTAATATGCTGTTTTGGCTACTATATAGGCTTTCAGGCATCATGTAAAAATATTAGAGAAGAAAAAAATGAAAGTGAACCTACCCGTTTCAATTCAAGAAGTAGAGGTCGCGTCAGCTCAATTCGGTTCTTGTTGATTTTCTTGATGGCAACGACACTGCTCTGGTTATTGGAAAGGAAAAGGAAACACAACAGAAAATAAAGGTTTAACAAACTGTACGTGAATGAATACCTTGTCAATAATTATATATATCCCACACTTCGCTTTGCTTGTAAATTTGGGTTTTTGAGTACCTTGTAAAACACGGTCTTCACAAAAAGCTGCTTATTGCTCCCCACAAATATGGAATCGGATGAAAAGTTGCTCTGAAAAAAATAAATCATCAACAGTAATAAAACTAGTAAATGTTATCATCATTCGAACAGAAAGAAGCAGCACAACTTGAGCCTTCTTCCTTTCATGAAACGCATGGTTTGAATAAAGAAACTGGGAAAGTTTTTTGTTCTCTTCAAGCCTCTTACCAGGAGTGAATTTCTATGAGATGCAAGACTCCATCGTGAACCTCGTGTGCCGCCGCCTGTGGTGAGTACATCGTTGATATTCACCTTCCATGTCATGGAAGCGATTTCTGCTTCCAGTTTGTAATGGCTGCAAAATGCAAATAAAACACAAGAAAAATAATAACAACAAACATGACCAGAATATATATATCTTTTAAATCAAATATGAAAAATGTCCAGGTAACAAAACCATCATGTTATGCATGTATGTATGTTGCGTGAAATATACACCCCAACTTTTCAAACACGACAATTGTTACATTTGCTCGAGAAATGGTACAACATGTTTGGACAGTGACCAAAACTCCTACCTACCTGAGTATATATATGTATATATATACATACACACATGTTCTAAAGTGACATTACAAATTGAGTAAATATCTGTAGGTAGAAGAGCTGCTTCTATTTTCACAATGCTCCTGTTGCCCTGTCTGCGTAAACAAACTCAATGTTCTTTTTTTCCTGTAGGCTCTACTACACAACAAACAGCCTCTCAGTTTACAACATCCTCTCCAATGCGTGTACGCACTACAATTCTCTGACAACCATCATCGCTGTGCTACCATTTATTTTTATAAAGTTGTTATGCCTTTAAAAAAACAAGAAAAAAATGTGTTGCCTTTTTCTCCCTCTTATTGTATTTGTTTGAAAAGATATGTTCAACTTGAAAAACTATTTAATTTTGTTCCCTCGAAAAAAAGGCAGGACAGAGGGGAATAACTCAAGGAGAAACAAGTTGCTAGGCTAGTTCGTAGCAGTGGGCACAAGAGGTTTACTGCTTAAAAGTGATTACAAGATCAGACAACCAGATGTAGCGAGTCCAGATAGATCAAAAAGACAAAAAAATACCTGTTACATCTGCTGGAAATCTCTTTCTCTCTCTCTCTCTCTCTCTTTCTCTTCTTTCGTTTCTTTTTTTACCTTGAACAAATAGAAAAAAAGGTTGAACAACTTTTTGATCCTTTTTTTAGCTCACAGAAGAAAGCGTGACCGTGTGGTTTGTATTTTATGTAGTTGTAGTGGTCGTATCGTGGTGGTAGGTGGTGATGATGATGTTTTTCTACTTGAGATAGAAACAAGGGTTGACTTGACTACATACCTGTAAACTGTATTCTGCTACTTTTCAATCACTCAAAAAGGTTTATATTCATATGCAGCAAAAAATCAGTAGTGAGCTTAGTGAGGTAACATAATAATTACGTAATACTGACAAGTGAAAGTAGATGCATGTAGGTGGTGTACACGTGCACAAGCACCTCAAGTCAAGTTCTAAAGTATACAGTAAATCTGTTCAAAATAAAATAAACACCAAGTTATCATATGGTCTTGAATTGTCAGCTATGCTACTCTAAACAGCTACCGTATAGCTAAACGAATTTTATTTTCATGACAATTTTTAAATATAGGCATAATCATTCTGTTGATGTAACCAACCATCAGATTTAAAACCGTTAGCAGCAGCAGTGGCTATAAATGCAACTTGTGAAGGGATAATGATGATAATGCATGTCTGCTGCTGTGATGCGAAAACCTATCCCACTTTCTCCAGCAAATTTCACATTAAACACAGTCACGCTTCACACTTGCTTGCCTTTCATTTTCATACAATACCATTAATAGGGAGCCTCGTTAGTGATACCTTATTAATTTCATTTTCAGTCTGTCCGCCGATCGCGCTGCGCTCTATATCATTTTTTTACCCTTTGAACAATTAATGTCAAATTTGGCAAGTTTCTGCGCAGAGAAATGTTCGGAAGTCTAGTAGACTTTCACACCAGTTGGACATGTACAATAATGGACAATCTTTAATCTCTCTGTAACCCTTTCAGTGATCCCTTCTTACGATGTTTGCAATGTACTGGTTGTATACCACACACACGCGAAAAATAAACTGACAGAATCACAACGACACGATGCCACAGAAATGGAACTAGAGAGAGAGAGGGAGGAAAGGGACAAGCCAGTCAGATCATTTTGCCTCCCTTATCATAATATCATCATCATCCTATTATTACCCTCTAGAAATAAAGTATTCTTTCACTGTTGATATGATGTGCGTGTATGCCATGCCAACTTTGGCATTGGCTTCACTACTTCACACTCTTGCACACATGCCATGTGACCACCACACCAAACACGCCATACATTTCATTTTGGTCCAGTTGCCTTCCGCATTGTATTTTTGTCTGTACGTCGAAGAGTCACGAAAGTAGCTAAAGTAAATATGTAGCTAAAAAAAGGAAAAGATCTGAGAGTAAGTTAAATGCCACGCCAACTAACTCAATAAAAGAGCGATGCCGTTGTTGTTGCTGCTGCTATTATTTCTATTATTTTTCCATTCCAGTATACATCTGGCAAGTAAAATGTGTGAGCTATGGAGAGTGAGAAGAAGCTACTATTGTCTGCTTTTGTTGTGGGTGTCGTTTGTGATGGTTTAAAAACAATATATAATTTGTTGCCTACCTACTTACAATTCTGTACTGTCAACCACGCTGAAAAACCGTATGGGCTATAATAAATAGAGATGACAATTAAATTACACAAGAATAAAAATAGATGAGAATCACAGGAACTATCAGCGTTATTCAATAAAATGAAATAGAATGAATATTCATATTGTATATTTCTGCTATTTATACCGCATTACATGAAAATCAATTGAAATTACTTTCCGTTTCTCTGGCAATTTTACTTTCTGAAGAGTATAGAAAAAAAGTACATTGTGGTTCCATTATTGTGCTGTTATTGCTAAACTACATACTAATACCTGTCCATTTATACTAACCGAACCTATAATTATTAGTCTTGTTCTATTTGATCTGTCGTCTGCGCATTCGACAAACGTACAAAAGAGCAATTCTTTTGGTCGACTGTGCAAGATCCATAAATTAGGGATCCGATTTAGATGCACACCACACCACATAAAAGTGAGCAGCATGTTGCCACTACTACTACTATTACAGGATATCCGTAATCATTTCTATGCATCACCCATCATTTTCCTTCCGTTACAGCTCACTTGAAAGCGAGCGTGATAGCCTGTCTAACTAATAATAATCCCTTTGAAATATTGCAATGCTCTAAACACATTAATAGGTACTTTGGTACGCCACGCAAAATGAAAGTCTTCTTCTCTTGAACAATTTGTACAACGCAATAGTGATGTGCAATTTATACATTCGACATTGAGTTTGCCAAACATGTCATAATAGAGAGAGAGATTGAACGATGTACTCCATAAATATGATTTAATTACTGTAGCATGAAACGTTTTAGAACCTAATAAAGTGTTTTAGGATGATGTTTCAGGGAATAAAATGCTGTTCAAACTCTCTGCATCGCCGTGTCATAAAATAAATACAATTATAAAAGCTTGGATACTTATTATTATGAGATATGGTTGGGAATACACAACAACATTCATACATTTTCTACAACATGCCCCAAAAATTATTAACCCCGGATGTAAAATTTATAAATATCATTGGAAATGGATTAATGCAAATGTACTTACCGGTATATAAAAAATAGGCTTATCAGCATGATAACCAATGCGGAGCTCAAAGCAATCACCACAATAACGTATTTCGGCATTGCTGTAAATAAAAAAATTAAATAAAAGCGAAAAATTTGTATTAAAACATAATGTTTTACATATTTTCCCTTCTTGTCGAAAAACATGTGATTTTTTTGTTTAAATGTCTTTGATCTTTAAGAGCTTTTCTGTCTAATAAAAGCGCTGCTGTTGCATTTCACTTCATGAAGTTCATATACCTAATGTTATATGGATCATTATTGCATAATTTTAAACAATTTTAATAACAGTAAAAGTAACCATATATGTAGCATTTGTGAAGCAACTAGTACTTACGTACCACCTTTTTTAACCAGCGATTTCAATGACATAATCTACTTATTACCAAATATAAGCGTTCCGTTCCATGGCATTAAACAACTATAAAACAGCATGACATTTTATAGAGTGCCATAAACGAGCTTAATGGGCTGGAAGAATAGATCGCATACAATTTTGCTAGTTTTTTTTCTCTTTTTATTGTTTGAAAGAGAGAAAGCAGTAGTGTAGTATGCAAGGTATACACTATTACTTTTATTCTTTTTTTTGTAAAAAAAGTTATTTAAATTGTAATAAAATACATTAAATGTGCCAACAAAAGATAGTCAAGTTAAAATTGTCAAAAAAATGTTCTCTTACTCGGACAGCCACTCCCATCAAATCCACATTTTGGAGTGTCCGGTGGGGGTGATATTCTTCCTCCAGGCCAGTGAATTTTCACATTATCCAGTTCAATTATTGATTTTGTTTTGCCAGAGTAGTGCGCTACCACCTAAGAAACGTAATGTTTATTTAGTAGTTTGATTAAATGGTTTTAAAAGTCATCAGGAATGGAGAGAGTTCATCATCACCTTACATACTTACGTATGTATTTACATGATGATGAAACATGCATGCCAAGTTTCATTTCTCAAAGACAAATAAGAAAAACCTTTCATATATTATTGTATAGCCATTGTAAACCATTTCTTCTGTATTTCATCTTTAATTAGCAACAGTTCTTTTTCATTCCGGAAAATGCACTTTGTAGCTTTTTGCTATACAACTTTTGTAAGTTGCTAGAAAACTAAGTAATTAGAAAACTTACGCGGAAAGTTCCATTATTTGGGTCCATGTCAAGCAAGGAGTAGTCCGCGTTTCTGTCTCCGTTCGGGTCTATGCTAACATTCCCTGTGATTCCTATTGAAAAAAGTGACCATGAGAAAGAAACCTGATAAGCTTTCCATGCTTGGGATGTAAATTATAAACAAAAGTTCAAATAAAAAAACGACGACGACAGAAAGCAATGTGTACATTGAACTGTGTGGCTGCAGCATTAACGATGTAAGAACGACGAAAAACTATAATTTTGCATCCCCTTTTTTGACTTTGTTTGATTAGGTCAGTCCTGAACTGAAGTAAAAAGTATAATTAAATTTATTTCCAAGACAATCAAACTAATCGTCAACAGCAGCAGGGTACTACTGCCAACGACACGAATTATTATTATGACGAAACAACAAAAAGATTAACATGTGTATTGGATTTTGTATAGAATGAGGGCTAGTTCAAACAGGCGTTATGGGGAACGAATAAACCTTAGCCTTAACTAAGCTTTGTGAAAGTTGCTTTTGACTGACTGACTTGACTGTCCTCAAAAGGGAGAGAGAGAAAAAAAATGTTTTCTTGTGTCTCGTGCTGCTGGTTGTTGTTCTCCGAAACTTTAACATTTTCTATAAAATTGTCTCCATATAAATAGTTAGACGTCCCTAGACAACAACAGGGTCACCCACCACCACGTTCCTCTGCTGAAATACTACTGGGTTTACTTTTGTCATCAAGGAAACTAGCAAAATTGTGCAGTTTCTTTATCTTTTCCTTGTGCCAGACACAACAAAGAAAAAAATATTAGGGCTCGCAGTAAAGATTTCTACTCTTTTGAGAATATAATTAAATATAATAACAGATAAAAAGAAGCAGCCGTGTATTATTAACAAGAGGTTTGTAATGCGGAAGCCACGTTTTGAGCAAGATGTGTACGTGTAGAGAGATTGATGCATAATAGCTAAAGTGTGTAATAATAAGAGGGGCGTATAGCATAATATCGAACCTTGGAAAGTTTTGTTCCACATTCTTTGTGTGATGTCTATGCCATTGGAAATTGAACCATTGGCTTGGAGTGTTTCATTGAGGGCTGTTGCGTACAGAATGACAGCATCGTAAAAAGCTGTGACGAAAGGATTCACTGGCTCGTCGCCAAACGAAAAGTTGAACTTTCTCAGAGCGAGCTCCTTCACTTTCTTGTCGAAATTCATGTACTCCTCACTGTCTGGAGGTGGGCGAACTGTTACTGTTAAGAGAGCTTCGTAGGCTCGTTTAGCCCTTTCGTTGTCCTCTATCGATGCGTTGTGCTGATACCAAGGTTTGTAACCCTTTTTCAAACTGGAAGACGAAACACAGTAAAAACAAAAATATGAAGAAAAAAAAATATTCCACAGTTGTGAAAAATGCTAGTAATGCCCATGTTCATTCACATTGAAAAGTACAGTTGTTTACTTACTTTGTAAAAAGCTCCACGTTGAAAAACACGTATTCTCCAGAGGAGACCATTTTTAGCTCTTCCGCAGCGAGTAAAATTTCTCTAACCTTTGGTGGTGACGCACACAGGATCACAACTTCAAAGACACAATAACAGTTATTATTACTATTATGAAAATTGAGAATTTTTGCAGACATCTTACAATACAAAAAGTGGTAGCCGCTAGCAAATTTGCAGTTGCAGATTTATTTTTAAAAATACAATATAGGTATGCATATATACTTTCTGAATATCTACAAATTATCTAATAGCTGATATACGAAGCGAAACAAACGTTCAGAACAAAAACCGAAAAGCAAAAGAAGCTTGAGCAAGCATAATAGTGCAAGATGTTGGCGTTGCGGTAGTACGGTGATTTAGCAAAAGCAAGCCGAATTGGTCGTAAATTATCAATCAAAGTGATTGCACTTTTATTAAAA
>JAHZMT010001643.1:0-13432 GCA_027743785.1 Sinhomidia bicolor | reverse complement strand
CCTACAAACTAATAAACTATATATTTCACGACGATATTGCAAGGTAACTTTGCTGTTTCAGTTAATGTATGTATGTATATATATATTTTTTCATACATCTGGGTATTTACAATTTATTATTGTATTACCTAAAAGTATTAAAGTATGTATTACTATTATTATTTATTCTTGTGATGCCTGTCTGTTGATGATCATTCATTAACGGGTATGAGAGTTTTAAAAAACTTTTTATTTACCTATTTAGGAATCATTAAACTGTCAGTCAAAACTATAGAGAACGCTTGCTGATATCTTCAAAAAACTAGTAGCATTTCGTTTCGTTGTGCGTTCTATTAAAAAACGTCGCGTTCTGTCTGACAGCATAAAAGTAGTGTATATATCAATTATATCATATACATACATATAGATAATGTACATTAATGTTTAATTATAATAAAATATTCTGCAAACCTTATACTTCTTTTGGAGACTACGATTGAGTTTGGAAATTCGGTTAGTTATTTGCCCCTTCCCCCCTCTTTCTGTATTCCTTTTGTAATTATGTTTTCTCCAAATTGGTTACCATTACATTTGAATTATTTTCAAAATTTGCATACTACTGGAACTACTATATATACTTATTGTAGTGTTCTTGTGACGTATCGTTTCTATTGAATGAGAAGACTAGCATGTTCAATGCATACTTTACCACTTCAATAACGTGATGTTAATAACATATATTTAAAAAAAGATAAATTCAAATTAACATTTGATTAATAATGGTACTTGGTACTTGGTATAAATTAATTTTAAAACAACAAAGTTGTTTGTTTTTTCTCTGTCATCTGTCATCGTCAGATTAAATGAAAACAGAAAAAAAATTAAATCAATGTATTAACTGAATTTGACGTAGAAAAATGACATGCGATTACGGAAATTAATTTTAAAAACTTATTACAGCAAACAAAATTGTTTAATTAAATACAGTTTTACTACCTTTACATGTACTTGTAATATTTAATAATAATAATAATAATATAGGTAATCATATTGATATAAACTGCGAGTTGCGAGGAGGATGATTATTCGAAGACTGTAGTTTATTATTTTGTGTCTTTGAAGCAAATATGATTTACAACATTTAAAGGTATAGGTAATAATAAATTAGATTAAAAATTGGATGATGATTCACGTAAATGAATTAGTTAGTATATGGATTTTTTAGTGTTTTACTACTAAACATACGCGGGCTTGTCATCAGTCAACATGAAGATGTTCTGCCGGAAGAGTTACAGGTACAGGATTAGTGGAAAAAGGACCCCTTCGATGACAACTGTCAAGCTGGTCATGATCTGGGGGTGCTACTGCAGCTGCTGCTGTTGCTGACGAATGTGTATCCATCATCATGGCATTTCCACCAATGTTAACGCATGCAGACTCAGATGTAAGGGGATGAGGATGCTGCTGACCGGGAGGTGGCGGCTGGGTAATTACTGTTGCTGTTGTTATCGTTGTCATAGCGCTGGCTGCATCACTCTCTTGAAACACTGCCAGCCACAACCGCACCCACCGTCGTCATTAAAGTATCCCCATAAATATTTTTAAGCCAGGGAGCAGCCCAATCATTTCAAGTGTCCACGAACGACATGCACGACATGCAAAGAGCATTATTTTCGTCAGTAGTATAATGGCAGGTAGGAAGGTAAGTGTGGTGTCAGTGAGGAAACAATAACAAAAAAAAACAAAACAAAAAAAAACGAAAATTAATAAGAAAATAAATAACGAAAATTGTGGTTACGTTTAAAGTGAATAGTAGTAATGACAAGAAGCAGTGTGGAAATAATGAAATATTAAACTAAATTGTTATTGTTAAACATTTAGCTAAATTAATAAAGCAAATTAAATTTCACTTAAGCACATTAACAACTATTTTCCATGCACTTTTGCACACTCTCTGTTGCTGATAATTATAAGTCTTCTTATCATTTTGATTTGTTGAATGCTGTCTTATCTTCTAATAAATTATACATTGAATAATATGCTACTTATTTTAAACTCTCTTCATACCCAGCATCATTCTTCAATTTTTTAGTATTTTGTACATTTGACTATAAACCGGTAAACCACATTTAAACCCTTTCATCCAGTCCAAATCGTTCTTAAAGCTGCTGACTAGCAAACTGGCAAAAAACTGTTTCTTTCATATTTTTATTCATTATTTCTTATAAGTATTGTATATTTTTAAATGCTAACTACAAATTGACACTCTTCTATAATTATTGCTGTTTGTTCAATGTTCTATCACCAAGTCATGATCTTGATGTACTATTTACAAATATTTTTTCCCTATATAATATATATATATATATATAGTTTGTCTACAATTTTTTAAATCCATTTTTACTGTATTTAAATGTAACTCTACGTTTCTTTCTTTTTATCTATAGTCTCTTCTACGAAATGTAAGAGTCATTTATATTCTCCAGTATTATCATTGCACATTTCATTTATGCACATCATCCAAAACATGTCTATTTTTTAAAATAAATTTATAGCAAATTATATTTTCAATAATGTTCATCGTCATTATTGTTATCGTATACCTACACTTTATCAGTATTTATACTATTTAGCTACCATTTCTTTTTTGCTAAATTATTGTTTCAAATAATTTATTTATCAATGTTGTTATCAGTGTTTCAAAAGTCTCTCATGAATGATGGATATTTCACTATATAGCTATGTGTATATTTTTGAGTTATTTTTTAGCGGTGGTGGATTGGATATATAGCTTTTACTGGTTACTGGTATTATTAAGAATATATTTATAACTGTCGTGTTTACGTCTATATGTACTAATGGATATGTTTGAATTTGGATGGATCAACTAGCTACTCTCTACATTAACGTTTAATTCTTTTGTTACATAATAATATGTACAGTGACTATTTACATTGTTACTAATTACGTAATGCCTACGCTAAATACGATACTAATATTTCCTGAATTTTTTTTATTCAACAGAAATTGGAAAAGAAAGATTGAGTGTGGTAAAGTGAAGAGTATAAATGGTAGTCGTTTTTTAGGAATCATGTACGTCTCTCACTCAGTTTAACTGAATGCATATTATTAGTAAGTGTACAATTTAAAGTTTACAAACTTAATGGTTATATTTAAATATTTAGATAAGTTTTTACCATAAACTCTCCAATATTTCTTTATGTGTAAGTATTATTTTTACACATAATATGTTTAAATATATAATATGTACAGTTTAAAGTCCATCTTATATGTATGTTATTTTTATTTGTTGTATTGAGGAATTTCCAGGATGCCAAATTAATTGCATTATTATCGTCATCACCTCTCTCATCCCAGAAAAAACCAAGAAACAAGTTCCTTTTTTAGTTAACTCACCGTGAGAAAAATACAAAATATACTGTCATGTATGCAACTGTTTTATATTTCGAGAGCAATTAATTTTTTTCTGATATTTTTCCTATATAAATATATTATATTTATTGAACTTTTTAGAAAGTTCCATTTTTTGAAAAAAAGAGTTTTTAAAAAAAATTAAAGTACCGTGCGTCATTAAATATTATTGTTTTTTTTTCTTCTTCAAGTTGATTATTATTGAGATGTTAACGAGGAGGACAAAAGGTAAAAAGAAGAAAAGAATGTTATTCGAAATGGATTGGTGTTAATTCGGTTGGATTCGTTTGAAACCCAGCATAAAAAGTTTGTGGGACAACAGGCCACCAATCGTTATCACTCCCGTGTATATATATTTTTTAAACCGATGTATTAAACTTGTTGCTTTTTTAGAATTAAAAAAGTTGCTTCTCCTCTTGGTTTATGTTATTATTATTGAGTTAAATTGACTGTTGTGTACTTAAAATTAAGCACAGGAATCATTGTCTAATTGCTGATCATCTTGAAGCATTGGCTGACGTTCAGGAGACTTGGACTTTGAAGAATTGTGTCGTGATCGAGAGGAAGCTTTACTGGAATTTGCATTGACTCCAGTAGAAGCACAAAGATTTCCATTATTATTGCCACCACCACCACCACCACAACCGCTACCTACTTTACTTTTTGCGGAAGAAGGCGGTGACGACGTAGGTTTACAAATTTTTTCAGAGCTGTTCATAGTAAGCTTACACTTGTCTAGGGAGATGATGGATCCAGAATTGGGTTTAGAATCCCCTGCCCCTCTTCCTTTGCCTCCGAGACCTCGTCCACTGGTAGAGTCTCCGTTACTGGCTCCCTCTTTTTCCTCCCTCTCTTCGATCCTTCTGAGCATGAAAAAGTCGTAGAGGAAGAGGGCTAGGGCAAGCAGCTTGAGACCGGAAAGAACTCCCACGTACTTGTAGCGAAAGTCTTCAATGTCATATAGAAGGCAACGGCCGCTCACGGCTGGTAGCAAGGTGGAGCACCGCTTTACTTTCCACAGGAGACAAGCCGAGTCAATCACATTACCGAAAATGATTGGACTTGGAATATAGCCAAAGAGTCGGAAAATCACAAACTGCATTCCCAAGGCAAAGGAACGTTCTTCCGGGCTAACGGACCGGAGGACAATCATCAGTAGGGGCATTTGAGTAACGGCCACAGTGCCAGTCATGAAGAACAAGACAATCATAAAGGGCAGCAGGGTGTTACAAGGTGCAGGCGAGTCTACACAACGACCAGACGTTACGCTAGCACCTCCAGCACCTGGAAAAATAATAAATTAAACACAAATGCTGTACACTTTTCTGGAATATAAAACTAAACCTTAAAGTAGGCTCAAAATGTCTTTTTTTAAATCTTACATGAGCATTGAGTCAAATTCACGGCGCATCCCGCATGACAAGGACTATAGTAGGTTATCCCTTCGTGACAGACCAGCTGAGGATCCATTGAGTTGTCACAAGAGCACTCAGAATTACAACTACTTGTCAGATTCAAAGTGACATCAGCGGCAGCATGATGGTGGTTGTCGTCCATCAAAAGTCCATGTCCGCTGGGATATGGCACAGTGCCTCCAGCAAGATTGGGATTTGGAGCTTCAGGTCGTTGCTCATCTACTGGTGTTTGCTGCTGTTGCTGTTCCACTTCCATGTCACCTTTAGTCGCTGCCTCAACCTCAGCATCATCCTCCTCCTTGAAACTATCATGCCTTTGATGATGCCGTTGCTGTTGTTCTACAATGGAGTTGTTGTCCATAGCCACCACCACATCTTTTTCTTCTTCCTCATCTTCCTCCTCTTCCAATCTTTCTTTGTTATTTGAAATTCTTGGAAAAGTGAGAAATGGCAGACACGCTACAAACAGTAGGGCTCCAGCGATTAGATAACCGCCCCACCACATGCCAATAAATTTTCCATCTGGACCCACTGCATCGGATGGCACAGACAGAAAGTAAGCCCCTACCAAAAATCCCAATACCGGTCCAAAAGCGGCCATAGCATAAACATGTTCCAATGTAGACAGATGAGGAATCTGCGGGAACATGGTCATCCACATAAGTGATGCCCAGGGTGAACAGGGGAGATCCTCCACAGCCCAATAGCAACTGGGCTAACATAAACAGAATTAATGGATGACTATAGCCTTCCTCTTGTGATGCTTTCACTGTTGCTTTTCCTTGCTCATCCACCACCTCTACAGTACATCCGTAGGAGAGCATCAACTCCTGCTTTGTGACACTCGGATAGCTGCTACTAGAATCGTTGACATGTGGTGGATGAATAGCCGAATTGTCTAGTGTATTTCCTCCATCATCAGAGATAAACTTGGACGATTGAGGATTGGCCGAGTGACAGATACCATTTCTCATTTCTGGTCGCATGCTGGCCAGTGCCAGCATTCCTGAGGAATATCTTGTGCTGTTGAGTAGACCATTTCCATCCTGGCCACCATGTCCAGGTGGTTTGTACGCTGGTGTAAGAAACTCGGGAAGTGTAAACACTACACAGCCCACTANGTTGAGTAGACCATTTCCATCCTGGCCACCATGTCCAGGTGGTTTGTACGCTGGTGTAAGAAACTCGGGAAGTGTAAACACTACACAGCCCACTACCATCACGAGAACTCCTACAGCGATCCACCGAGGAATGTGTCTTTTGGCCCCGAGGTAACTGACAAACATGACTGTGATGACATTTCCCATTTCATAGGCGCTTGCCACCATTCCCACAAATCTGGACGGGATTTCGAACCTCGATTCGATTGTGGTGATCACAGAGTTCACATAGCCGGATGCAACTGCCTGTTGGAGGGTCACGAGAATGGCGAGGATAAAAACGAAAAACTTAATATTGGCCAATTGTTGGAAACATTGTGGCAATCGACAAGGACCCAGTCCACATTCCATCGAATCCAAACTGGTGTCATGAAGGCCGCCTTTCTCCAGGTCACCCTTTCTACTACTTGCGCTACTTCCTTTCCTCCTTCCCCCCGTGAGTCTCTTTTCACTATCCGAAATTGACTTTTTCCTTCTGAGATCTGCCGCTTCTGCGGAGGAAGCTGCTGGTGACAAAGGACTTAGCTTTCCAGTCGCCAGCACCACTTCCGGTGAAAGTGGTCTTGGTCTATTAGGATCTGTATGTGCAGTTGCCTCGGGTGACAAGCTGCGTAATGGCGGAGTGTGATGATAACCATGTAGAGGAGTTCCCCCTGAAGCTGCGTCGAGATCCCTTAGGGATGACCAAGCCACTGCTCCCATTGTAGGTGGCAGGCATCCCGATAAGGCTCTCCTATGCCCCTTTTGCCAGTTGGACGTTGTAGAGCTCGCTGAGCTCGGAAGCATTCCATGATGAGCAGTGTTTGGATGCGAGGGTCTCGCCTCCAGTTGACTGTGATGTATACCGGACTGATGGGGAGGGCTAATGGGACCACCATAAGAGTGCCCCCTTCGATGACCCCTGTGTCCTTTATAGGGAGGGTGATGCTGATACAGGTGGGGATGATTATTGTGGGTAGATTGTATCACAGATGCGACCGTGGACGTGATTGAGCCTACAGACGTTGTAGTTGGTGTGGCGCACGATGACGTGATGGTTGTAATGGAGGAAGGAGTTATTGGAGCAGGAGGAGCGCTACCCCCTCCCCCACTACTGCAGTCACTTTGTAAACCCTGTTGACTTTCTGGTGTGGTAGACGACGACATGGCGGCATTATAACGTTGAATCGTTTGACCGAGACGGGAGGACATTCTGAAACGAAAGTGCACAAAAAAATAATTAAATAAATGACCTTAATATTTCTAAACGAACAGGATTAGGTTGCAAGCGCTGCTGTTTCTATCCTTTGCCAACCTTAATAGCGCTATATTACAATACCAAATATCATCACAGCCACAAGAATCATGATCACTACGACCTGTTGTAATTTGTGTGTGGGCTGTTGAAGCTCATTCATCATCATGCCGTGACTTATACCTATCTTTGTTAATATTTCCTTTTGATTATTTTTGGTAATAATCCCGTTTCACTCACGAAAAGTCAGTAGTCCACCACCCCAACACACACGGCACACTTTCTCTCTGTACACCTGTGTGAGCAGTGATGAGCGTGTTGTGGCTGTGCTGTAGTAGTAGTAGTAGCAGCAGCAGCACAACCGCCATCGCCGATTTATTATTCCGTCATGCTACCATATTTCATTGATAGGCGGACGACGTTGCTGCTGCTATAATATCATGGGCACTGCGTATATTTAACAGAACCTGCCAGCCCTTGCGTTTTATTTATCATCATCATCAACCTGAAGTGATATCATGTTACCTATTCAATATTACCACCACTTTTTTTATCCTCGAAGGAAATTGCTTCATTGACATGCTTCATGCATGATTTTCATTGTGCTTTTTGCTGCTGCGAATTTATTTATGATGATTGCTCTCTTGACACATCGACGTCGACAATTTTACATACTACGACGCTTGTTTTCAGCAGTGCATTTACATTATGTACCTGGAGATTGCATTGCACGGTGTATGTACGTACGTACAAAAACCTCTTTCTATCTCTAAAGAAAAAAAGAGCAATCATCATCCTCTTCTGCCCACGCTCAACATCAATCAAGCTTGAGAGAGGCAAACAACGTTTATATATACTTTACTTATAAAAATTATCATTGTAAACGCTGCGATGTCGCTATAATGCTGCTGCTGTCGTTGTGCAAAAATATGTGGAAAAGTAGTTTGTGCCAAAGTCAGACCTATAATAAATATGTACTCAAGACTTTACGATTCTTTCATTCTTTCCCTGCGATGATAAATATAATATTTTAAGCAATAGTTGCAGTGTATTTAACCTGACGTTTTATAGTAGTCGAAATATTTTTAGGAGACTTTTGAAAAGCAATATATCATCAAGGTAAATATTTACCTATTCGGCCAAAACAGGTGTTAATTTTATTCACTGCTGATGCTTTTATTAAAACTTATTAAACACTCATAATAGCCACAATTATTGCATTTCAATATGCAAAAAACAATATTTCAACGTAATAAGTTTGCACGGAGCGAATCTGGAATGTGAAATATTTTTAAGCACATAGATAATAACTAATAATTTGTTATCGCTTTTTCTTATTTTTAATAACGGTCCATTGTTCCCTTTAATTTATATCATATGTATGAACTTTGTATTTGCCAAAATGCGCCTACCTAAAAATTTCCCTGCATTTTTTGACGCAGTAGCTTATTATTACAACTCTGGCAATTGTAAATTGTGCTACATGTGAATAGACAAATCCATTCATCTACTTTGCCCACATAGATAAGCAGAAAAAACTACCAACCACTATACCAATCAACTCAGTTTTACCACAACAATAGCCAATTTAAACAATTTATAAACTTAGGTATACAGGTATGTACTATGTACCTATGCAATTCCCAAAATCCTCACTGCACACACCGTCATCACAATAAATTTAAAGAAAACAAAACAAAAAAATTGCACAAATTATTTGATTAGCTGAAAAGTTTTTCGAACACGCAACTGCATGACCTGCTTTTTAACGGAACTGACAGTGAGTAAAGTCACATTTGCTTGCTCTTGATCTGAAAAAATACGTACGTTTGAAATAAACTCCTCTGAAGAATTAAATGCCTGCACGGATCGTATCTTTTCTCAAGAACATCATTCACGAAAGCATTTCGTTATTAATTATCATAATATTATTTGATGAATGAACTAAAAGTTTGATAAACAAGTCAACTATGTAGGTATATTTATCAACACAAGATTTATTTTACAGCCCAGCAGCAGTGTTCAAGCTCAAAGGTTGAAGGTCATCACCATCACTATCTTGGCGTTTTTTGTATAACATCTTGTCAGATGGAGCAGTAAAAATCCTCCTCTCATTCTAGACTTTTAAACCACCGTGAACATGCCATAGACCATTTTTTTTTTGCACAAAAGCCTATGTCATGCATTTAAGCAGCTGGTGTAATGGTGGCGATAAAATATTGACGACGAAGACGTTAAGTAACGTTATTTAAAGTTATCACAACACAGAGCACAACGGCAATCGAGATGGCCAATAAATAATTTTGCTGGTGACTGCTTCATGTCAAATTGTGCAAGAAAAAAATCTATTAAAGTGAAAAGTATCTGAAGCTTATTCATTCCGTTGCTCAATTGGGAAAAGGACGCGACATGATTTAACAACGTTGCGCTGATGGTTGTTGTTGCTGTTGCTGCTGCTGCTGCTGATGATCATGATCATGACGATGACGATGTTGAAGAATTAGCCACGGAGAGAACAACGAAATTAGCACAGTAAGCATTGAACATTACAAATTTAATACCACACACCACCGAAACTATCAATCAATCTGCCACATCTCAAAAGAATGTCTGTTTTCATTATAATTTTTTGCCACGTTAGCAATATTCTATATTAGTAGTAGTAGTATCAACACAGAATCTTTGTCGTCCCGTCCAAAAATAAACGAAAAAAAAGAATTAGCAGTTTTTTTTCATTTGTGGCTGACTGGGCTTTTGGCTTCATTTTGCAACATGACTCTCCATCTTGAATGTCTTTGTGTCGTGTACAGTAGTAATGTGTCTTCTTTTTTGCCACTCTCTCAATAGTTCTGGTTTTTTTGGCTCGCAAAATTCCACTTTGCTCTTGTATTATTATAAAGAACATTAGTGAAAAAAACCTCATTTTTTCTTGACTACATTTTTACAAAATGTACTACTCGGCTAAGGCTTGCCTTTCAATTCGTCCGTTTAACTTGCTCAAATCAATTCATTAAATAAAATATGTATGGCTGGAAAATACACACATTATTGCATTACCATCTTCATTCTACTGCTAGTGAGCAGGTACAAAAACATAAATAATTCATTTTTTAGCAACTAATCATCATC
The DNA here is from genome assembly GCA_027743785.1 of Sinhomidia bicolor. NCBI lineage: Eukaryota > Metazoa > Arthropoda > Collembola > Entomobryomorpha > Entomobryidae > Sinhomidia > Sinhomidia bicolor. Next base: position 3,083 of record JAHZMT010001643.1, on the reverse strand, counting down.
ATCGTCGTTATCGTCCTCGGTTCGTTCGGTTTAGTTTAGTCAGGTTTTCTCCTCCTTCTTTTGCTGTACTTTTGCTTCTGACTTATAAACTTGACTTGAATGTCTAATCAATGTGGTGGTATTACACATAAAATGATATAACTGTGCGCGGGGCTTGCTGCTGCTGCTGCTAATACTACGTACATGTTTGCAGTGCTGCAAACTTATTGCTTCCAGTGTGCATATTTTTTTGGTTTTTGGTTTGGAGTCGACTTGGTTAGGTTGAATACACAAAAAATGTTATTATATATATTATTGTTATGGACTGTGGAAGGAATGGAAAAAAATAGGCCATGATGATGTTGACGATGATAATGGAACACATGGAGGAAAACGACCAAAACGGTTGCTTTGCCTTCAGTTCGGTCAGTTCATTTCATATTCCATGTTTAATTTATCGACATCCATCCCTGCTGTCCATCATTAAATTTTGCACATTTTGTTTGCTTGCGCTTCTTCTTTCAACCATGTTGTTGAGTCGTCTTTTGCTTTGTTTGCCAATAATATTGACTGCTACTGCTGCTGCTGAACTGAAGGCTGCTGATGAGTTAAATTAGTGGCGGTGGCAGTGATGATGGTTGCAGAGGTAACGTCTCAGTTTACTCAGTATTTATGTATATAATGTACCTAAAGCAGTCGATCAATAAATCAGTTGCTACAGTTTTAAATATATATATGTATATACCTATATATGTGGCGCAGTTTTGCGCTTCTTTCCAGTTTATTGTTGATGATGATGTTGGCACGGGTTTGGTTCACCTTTGATGTTTTCCATGGATTCCAACTTGCCTATGATTTTTATTTTACATGGGTATTATTTTGATGGAGCTGGTGATGATAATAATTGCTTTTGGTTGCCCTCCTGTTTACCTTCTTTTTGGCTGGCTTCTATCTTCTACCTATGATTTTCTCTTCAAGGGTAAATATCTATAATACCATTATTATAACCACTGCAGTTTTAATACAAACTTGTCTGTTTGTTCAGTTGAAGCTGCCTATTATCATCATCGTTGTCGCATTGCATGAATGAAGTGAAGGAAATGAGAATGACAACATGGCGATTTTGCGATGCATGTTGTTTGCTTGTTTGTCGTTACTTGGTCGCTCGTTCGCTCGCTACTACTTACTACCCATGTCGTCAGATTGTCAGCTCTTTACTTTTTTTTCTCATTTAGGTTGAGAGACACTTTGGAAATGATGGTGGTGTTATGCTGTTAGCAAAACATATACAAGCACAATTACATTTTATGGTCAAATAAAGTATAATTGTTGGCAAATAAAATACGCACGTTATGTGCAAAAAAAGTGTTCTTTTGTGATTGAAACGATTATTATAGCATAATATGTGCATACAGGATAAAATCAGCGATGATAATAATGTAATAATGGTAATGGTTATTATGTTAGGGCACTACACCACCACTACCACCATCATCATTATTCACATGTCACATTGTCACTCACTAGCACACAACTCAAACTCAACTAAACTGGAAAACAATACACAATTGTGATACAAGCTGGCACAGTCGTTTAAAAAAATTACGCTATTGTGTGTACAAACATAATAATATTAGGAATCACTTTGCAAATTTTTTTAAACAAGGTTTATTGCAAATGCAGAACACGAAGGCAAATATAGAGGATGGGTTTCAGTTTCGTATTCCTTATTTTCATACTGCTGCTGTTTTTGACGACTTTTTAAAGCATTTGACCGTGACACTGACAATGAATTTTTGCTTGGTGAAGCCCACATTTACTCTGTTTATGGCTATTAAAAATTATGATATAATGCTGCTGTTCATTTATCATACAAAATATATATGTTGGCAATACATGGAAAAAGCTACCAAATTAATTGCGCAAATATGAGGATGAAGGTAATCAGAGTCGATGCTAAATGGACATTATTTATAGCTCTAAGAGATTTTTTTTTCCTTATGGCTTTTATGGATACTACTACACCTGTGTCCAGACGAGCGTGAGAGGGCGATGCATATTTATGACAATTATGTACCCATGCATGCGAATGCCATTTTTACACAAGCTGCTAAATGATTAATACGCACATTATCTTTGAAAATGGAGAGCTACAAAGTTACAACATGAAACAGTAGAAGAAAAAGAAGGACCACCACCACAAGGAAATTTATCTTCCTAAATAAACAGGAATCAATTGGTTATAGGTATATGGCGTGATTATAACGTGCGCGTACAACAACTCCATTACACACACCTCTCCCATTTTTAACTTCCATCAACTACTATCTGAATTTTGCTCCAAAGCAAACAACGTTAAAAAATGTGAGGCACACACCCAAATAAATCGTCATCACATCTTGTATACGGCGCACTAAAACATAAAAGGATCTATGCAAAGTTTTCAGCGAAAAAAAGAGAGTGGTCTAGATATTCAGGACTTGGACTTACATTTTGGCAGGGATAGAGAGACAAGGAATAAAAGTCCTTCAGACAAAGATCAGATCATAGAACAACGTCATGTTCATGTTACATAAAAATCTGCAATCTCCTTCTTGCGTACACCCATTTACTCCTATTATGATTATTGTAACATAGTCAAAAATGTCAAAAATTAATGTAGCATGTTCTCCTCATTATGTCTCAACTCCACTCTCGTCGTCGTCACCACCGCTACCACTCTACCCACGTCACACACATTAACACCTTGTCTCTTTTGGGTTCACCACAGTATTTTTTTTTTCAGCACAATCAATAATCACACATGCTAAACACCTTTAAATAACTGAATAGAGTTGTTTTTCTTTGCGCAACGCAACATGAAAAAATAATAATTTTCATGCTGTGCACAAGCACTAGGTATTATTATTATTATTATTACGGTAGAAATAGTATAAGCTATATATGTAACTACATGTACAGCTATGAGAAAATAGGTAACTATATTATTATGTAGATCCGCTGCTAAAGATTGTTGTTATGAACTGCAATGAATGATTCAATTTCTTTTCTCTCAAAAAATTCACAGCAAAAATTATAGGTAGTCAGGAGAAATAATATTTTTT
>JAHZMT010001642.1:0-12996 GCA_027743785.1 Sinhomidia bicolor | reverse complement strand
AACATGCAAAATTTCTTGTCGCTTCAAGTGCACTTTTGTCAGTTCTGCCATTTCCTTGCTGGTTGGACCATTTACAGAATCTAATAGGTTCTGCTTCTGCTGAATATCATTTAGACACTGCTCCGAGTCCTCTTTAACCTTCCTCAGAATATCTTCTTCCTGTACAATCTTTGCTCTGATATCTTTCAAATGTTTTACCATTTGTGCATTTTGATTTTTCATTGTTTGAAGTTGAACGTAACGGTCTTGCTGTGCCTTTGTGGGGAATTATTACCGGCCAGAGACGATTCATTGCAAATGGTCGAGTACATATCGGGCAAAATAAGGAACCGCCTTTACCCCTATAAATTCAATCAGAGCTTTAGCTTTAGGCTTGTATTTAAGTTTTATTCCTTTGTAGATTCAAAGGCTCAGTAGTGTCATACTAAAGAAACTTACTCTGTCAAAGTTTTGTGAATGTGCTTTCGTAAACAACCTTGATGAAATAAGTGTCCGCATTTTGTTGCTACATTTTGCTTATGATTACGGTCTGATAGAGGCATATAGCCTCCAAAGTGAGAAGGCAGATTTATACTAGGTCCACCGGGTCCGAATCCTGTTGTTATATCTGGAAGTGTTGAGTTTGGCTCGGAAATGACCGTGACACTGTCCAGTCCTCCACCTTCGTCTGCTCCTCCTCCATTTTCATATTTGTTAGTAGTACTGTGCTCAAGCCGCCCGCCCGGCACATGCCTTTTCTAAATCTGCCAAGGAGTCATTACAGAGGATACATACTAGCTCTAGTTTTCTGCCTCCCACGCAAGTCATTGTCGTGGGAAAGATGCATTGTCAGCTTTAATTTTGAATTTAGACACTTTTGTCGACTTTTGTAGCTATTTCTAGTAACCATTAATACCAAGTGATGAAGCACTTTGACTACAAATTAATGGTCTTGTTTTAGGTGATCAAGAATAATGCTGATTATTTCTGATGATTGCATCGCATATTGTACCGTAAAGATCTATCATTCATAATCATAGGTTTACACCATAGAGTATACGTTATTACGTTTATCCTCTATGGTTTACACGAACATTTATTATGAACATTTATTTATTATTTGTACATGATGAAGCTTCTTTTCCGTCAAGTTTATCAAAGTTTGGTTTATTTATAAACATCTCTTGACCTACCTCAGTTGATCTACGTAATTTCTTGAGAAATATCCCCTGATATATTATCTTACCCAATGATGTTTTACTTAATCCCTCTAAACGCCTTGATCTTGCCACTTATCACCTATAGAATGCCTCATCAAAACCAATTTGTCGATAAAATCTAAGAAAGACCTCTAAATATTCGCAACAGTTTCAATTAAACAAATCGATATTGTGCGTGCACAATCGCTCGCTGCTATGTATGTACTTTAGGTAAATATACACATTTTCAATGTACAAACAAAGTTACTTACGCATTGCGAATGCGAAAAAGTATTTTAGAAACACAGTAAGTACTACATTAGAAATTAACCGCTAGGATGATATTTAAAAAAAATAATAACAAAATTCAAAATACACTACCCATTTATATCACAATATCATAAAAGTACTAAGCCTATACCTATGAACCTATGATGAATTATGGTGATGTGTACTGCGATAAGTGCTTTTTAGATCTGACACGTAGACTTATTGGATAAAGCTTGGAGTAACAAAGTGAGTCAGGCTAACTTGGGCTAACTGGGCTAACTAAACACTTGCTTTACTTGGCAAAGCGAAGCGCAGCGTAGTGTTACTAGTGTTCATTCATGCTATATCTTCATTTTAGGCACTCCATAATTCTCTCAACACAAAACAACGCAGCGACAGTACAGAGTACTGAGACTTGAGACAGACATATGATGTGTGTATAAAATAGCGTATTGTATTGTTGGTGGTTTGTAAAAAGATGAATAATATGTTCACGTAGCATGACCGGCATTATGGCATGACGGTACTTTGGATTAAGTTCATCGGATCTGACTGGAGCATATAGTTGAGCAAGTGGAAACTGCTTTCTTTGACAATATTTAAGAAGACACGTCAGTTAGCACACATTTACAAGTGACAATTGGTGGTATAAATCTCGGATTTTTTGGAGGAGGAGAGTAGAGGCGGAGAGGTGATTTTGAACTAGGTGTTTTAATAAAGGGGTAATCTTTATGAAGAAGAAGCAGCATCATCATGAAATACTCAGCTGTAGGTGGAGGAGGAAACAACAGTAACAGCAACCGGTGGAGATTCAAAAGTACAACAGTGAAAGCGTTCATGCTGTGTCTCTTCGCTTTTTCCGCTGTGTTCATTACCTATCAATTAATTTACTATATGAACTTAACCGAGTATCAGTCAAACGAGTCTCATAGTCGTCAGTTGGAACTGCTGAGTGGTGAATTTGGTGGCGGTCGTGGAGGTGAAGGTGAAGCGAGGGGCAGTAAAAGCAGTTTGAAACCGGATACGGATAAAGTTGTCGGAGCAAGGGAAGGCGAAAGTAATCGGAACAGTGTTCATTTTCAAAGGGGAAACGATAGAAAGAAGGGAAAACCGTTGCTATCCGGTAGAATCATTGGCGTTATGCCGACTGAACTCCATTTGTATCAGGAGCAAGGTCGACAGTTTTTCAAGTGCTTTACTACGTCTAAGCAAATTTCTTGGGATAAGGTAAATGACGACTATTGTGATTGCCCACTGGACGGAAGTGATGAACCTAGTACGGCTGCTTGCCAGAACGGAAAGTTTTACTGCTTGAACAAGGCCGGCATTAAAGGTATGTTTCTAAATATCAAGTACGGATTGAAAATATTATTGTTTAATATGTACATCGTGTTAAGTAGCATTTTAATGACTTTTTACAGATTTTATCCAGTCATCGCGCGTTAACGACGGGTATGTATGATAATTTTTATAGACCTTCTCAAAAAAAATTTCTTTCTTTTAAAAATTCTGCGAAGCATATTGAATTTTGTTTTGTATTAATTTAGTGTTTGCGATTGTCTTGATGGAACTGATGAACATGCCAGTCATACCATGTGCAAAACGGTTCTGAACTAAATTCAATCTAGTCTCAAAATCTCATCCATATAAATATGTCTCTGCTTGTAATTGTTGTTCAGTGCATGAGCTATGCCAACATGGTCACAACTCAATGACTTGATATCAGACTGATTGTAGACATTTTAAAACTTGTAACGAGTTAATCGTGTCGTTATTTTAATATACTTATATAAAATGTTTGAATAGCACAAGTATTCAATCAATAGGATATTTTGCTATTCATAGTAAAGTGCAAAGAAAACGCGTACGTTCGTACTACTAAATGTAATGTAAAAAACATTTTTACGTTTTGCCCGGAGACTAATTTGACGGTGAAAACTAATTTGAGACTTATCTTTTCTTTTCTATTTAATCTGTGATACAATATTTACCGTTACAATATGGCTAGTGCTATAAATATTACGTCACGTTCAATCGGGAGCCAAATCCGCTCAAGGATTCTCATGTCAGGCCCTATTCCAGTTGCTGATTATATGCGACTTGCACTGACACAGACATGTGCTAACGGTATTAGTGGTGCAGAAACTCTTCGCAGTAAAGATGACATGGGTTATTACATGAAAAAAGATGTGTTTGGTCGAGAGGGGGATTTTATCACATCACCAGAGATTACACAAATGTTTGGAGAGGTAATTCAAAATAAGAATAAATAAGAATTCTGATGTATTTATTTACAAAGTAATTTTAATCTTTAGCTTATTGGCGTATGGGGGCTGCATTGTTGGAAACAATTACGGGGTCCAAAAAGTTTTAATGTGGTTGAATTAGGGCCTGGTCGTGGTACCCTCTCTAACGATATGCTGCGTGTAAGCTGACTTTGATCGTACAAACACATTCTATACATTGTATGCATGTAACATTAATGTTTTATGTTAAACGTAATTTACAGGTATTTGGAAAATTTGAAAGTGTAATTGGAAATGACATATCCTTAAATCTAGTTGAAGTCAGCCCTCATTTATCAAATGTGCAACGAAAACTGTTATGTGTCAATGAAGACGTCGAGACATTGAAAAGTATCTCATCAGATTCTCCTACAAAATCATTTCAACATGGATTCTCGATTGATTCTAAATTTCCCGTAAAATGGTACAAGGATATTCGAGACGTTCCAAAACAGTTTAGTTTTTATGTAGCTCACGAGTTCTTTGATGCCTTACCAATCCATAAACTGCAGGTAAACACGAATAATTTAATTTTTTTCATCAAGTAGTATAATATTGAAAAATTATTTATCATTTTATTAATGATTTAATGGTATGCGAAATATTCAGAAAGTGGATGAAGGTTGGCGAGAAGTTTTGGTTGACATTAGACCAGACGACAAAGATGGATTTCGATATGTCATATCACGTCATGAGACACCAGTTTTGAAAGGTACGGTTTAAACACAACTTATACATCAAAATATACAAAAAGCTTTAGTCTTGATTGTATGTTTCCTTATTGTAGTTTTAAAATCTCGCTACCCAAAAGTATTGGAAACTTCTCGTAAGCATTTGGAAATTAGTTTGGATGGATTAGTGATACTTGAAGAGATCTCGTCAAGATTAGAAGCGTTTGGAGGAATAGCTGTGATAGTTGACTATGGTCATGTAGGCACGAATGAAGACACGTTTCGGGCCTTTAGTAAACATAAGCTGCATGATCCATTGGTAGCTCCAGGCACTGCTGATCTTACTGCAGATGTTGATTTTTCTATTATCAAGCAGATCTTTGAGGAAAATATCTTAATATGTGGACCAGTGTCTCAGAAAACCTTCCTCGGGCGTTTGGGGATAGATCTAAGACTTGATGTACGTATTGCCTTCTCTACTTCTCTATTATTATTACTTCTAGCTCTTTATATCTATAAAGCCGAAAAATCTTTCATCGTATCAATCAATAGATAATAACATTTTGTCCTTTCATCATGCAGAGTCTAGTAAAAACAGTCAAAACCGAAGCAGAAAAAGAACAACTCGAATCCGGGTACAGAATGGTTATGGACGAAATGGGAACTCGGTTTCACTTTTTAGGGCTGTTTCCAAAAGTTTTGAAACAGTTTCTTCCAAAGTTAAAAATTGCTGGATTTCATTCATTTGTGTGAATTTAATTTTGTACCAAGATTCATGGTCGTGACACGAAATAAATGATGTCATTTAATACTATAATCACGATAGTGGATAATGTATATTTTCAGTCGCTATTATATACGAGTCTCAATTCATTACAATGTAAAATATCTGAAAAAATAGAAATACTGTACTTTTTTCTTGTGTACTGAACATGTGCATCTATTGTTTATATAACACTTCATCTTCTTTTGTAGGTAGATCATCAAGTGCACACTCACGAAGAGCAAATAGAAGTAGAAAAAATACGTACATATATATATTTTCAATTTGATAAATCTATACCCTTTTTTCAAACCCTACCTACATGTATACTTTCGTATGTATACAGCTATTTTCAATTGAACTAACTCATCGTCATTACTAACGATGATGTTTTCTTCCATTTATTTTCCTCTCTCTCCCTCTCTCTGAAATCACTGTCGCCATTGCCTTCAGGCCATCGAGCGACTTTGGTTTGGGTTCAACGTTCAACTTTCTGTTCATTTGCTCAGTCAGAATTTCACTTTACTTGTATATTACTTTTACTTACTGGATTTATTGATCTTGTATGCTATATATAGACTCGCTGAACAAGTGAACAGGATGAAGGGAGAAAGGCAGATAGAGAGGTTATATGTGAGTCAAAAGAGAAAACAAGATGCAGAGCAACCGTAGACATTTTGGACCTGTACAAATTGTCATCATGAGTGAGTAAGAAGAAAGTATTTTTTTCTCTTTTCCTCCAGAGCCGTAGTCTCCTTGCTCCTTGGATTGATGGAAGATGGAAAGAAAGGAATGCTTACTTACAGGACAGGGAGAAAGTTTTTATGTACCAGGCAGAGAGGTGGAACGAAAAAAGTCATATTCATAATAATAATAATATTAGTGAATTGAGGAAAATCTTGTTACCAATTTTGACGAGTTCCGCTAACAAATACGACTTTCTAGGTTTTACTCTCCAGAGTAAAAGTACGAGGCAGTTAGTTATAAAGTAGATGAGGCACAAATTGGCAATATCACGCATACACGTAATATGATTTCAATCGTTTTTTCGCTTTAGGGAATGAATGGGAACCAAACGTTTGCGGCAATGGAAAATTAAAGACATATTGGCTTATTATCAAATCATGTACTTACATAGTTTGCCAATGGAGAATTTTAGAAGCGAGGGGCAGAGTAATAATTGAAATGGGCAAATTCAATTATAATTTTTGTCTTGCTTTTTTCAACACTGACACAGCATGGTTCAGGTCGGTTATTATCACTTCAAAAAGTTTTAGCTTTCATGCCTGCTGAAATATTTGTTTGGGGGTTTCGTAAAGTACGAATAATTGTAAATGAGAAAACATTACTACAGTCAGCAACAAATAAATTGTACCATGGAATGAAATGACACAACATAGTGGAAGAGGTAAACTACGATTATTGCTGTCACAAACGAAATAAGTAAAAACTCAATGCAATGTACATACCTGCTGCAAGATCTCTGGACTGGATTGCTTTTTTCTAAGCACTTGGCCTGCTCCAAAGCATCATTCAAAGAGCTGAAACCACATAATGGGAAAATAAATTCCTGGGAAAAGATTATTACTTTGTTAGATTTTAGAGGAATTTGTTGAAAGGAAATATGTAATAATAATGAGTATTTGCTTTTTACTTTAGCCCTGGGAGGCTACATTATGCCTATGATGACTGATATGACAAAGAGGTACCTAAATGTACGAACGATGTTGTACATGCTTGTAGGTAGTTGCTTGATGATGAGGATGTTGGATGTAATGTTCTGGAGTAATTGTCCATTAATTGCATTACGGCTGTACAAGTAATTTTTAATGCTTATATTGCTACTACCCACATGTACTTGGAAAAAGGAAAAGTGCTACTGTTTCGCTTTTTGGTATGACACCTGTACGTGGCTGATGAACTGTTGAAATATCAGAAATGGGTAGAGTTGAGAAAACCATTTTATAGACAGTTCCGTAGGGTATATTATATATTGTATCAATAGTTTATAAAGTTATATAATTGGGAATAATTTTTTGCGTTAGTTAGGATATTCAGAAAAGTTTTGTGGGCAATTCAATACTTATAGGTACTCAGACAGGCAATGAAAAGTATACCAGAATTATACCAGAAACCAGAGTACAACAGAATTTATTCAATTTACCGCACACTCTGTAAAAATATGTCAATGCCAAATGCAAGGTGTGAAATGTACGAGTGTTCTTCTGTAAAAACTTACAATGGGTCCATCAACTATGTACTTCTGCTAGATGTAAGTGAAAGTAGAAAGAATAGTGCCCATTTTCCAGGACTTGAAACGCCTTTCGTCTTAATGAAGGTCACACGTCACTCAATAAATCAATAAAATAGATTCCGATTCGGAACTTTTCACAATTCGCACTTATAACATACAGTATGAACTTGAGAAAATAATAGCATAAAGTACTGAATGATATTCAATGAAAATAATGAAACTTACAAAGCGATGTTATTTCAAAACTGATAAAACTTTATACTGCACTGTACATTTGTATAATTCATTCGTTTTAAAAAACACGGCGAAATGAGTAGTGAGTGATTACATTATTTAATAATAATAAGATATAACTTGTAATTTTTGAAGGGAAAAGATCAAAGATCATACTGAAGTGAATGATGTTAATGACGCTTGCTAACTGAACCTATCCGCTCTTAAACAGGAGAATTGCGACCTGGCCGAGGTAGAAGTAGATGAAGTGACGGGTTTCGTGTGTCACATAGCTTCCAAAGTTTCGACCAACGATGCAGTGCCATGTTGGATTATATTTCTTATCAAACTCCTTCTTAATGAACGCAGCGATATCCTGAAAATAAAACAAAACTACGTGAGCCCATACGAATCTAAAGAGATGACCTATAAGAGCGCCTCGATCCCAATTTGGAATTTCCAAACATTGTACCAAATATATAATCATTTAATTTAACAATCGACCTATATGCACCATCGGCCAACATTGACTTTAGGGTACACTTTTTTGATAAGGGGGGACCCTTATATATTTGTGCTCTAAAGTCAATGCCAGCCTGCATTATCAGTAACACAAAGTCGCTGCATTACTCGTTACAACCAAATGACGGCGACACAAAAGACTGAATTACTAAACAAAAATGCTATTAATATTTGAATAATAATACCTTCTCAATGTTGTATTTTTCCAACGCTTGAGTGGCGCAATCGACAGCGTCCTGCTGCATCTCCTCCGACATATCTGCATTCTTGATAACTGCCTTGCGTTCAGTCATCTTGACCGTTCAAATTTAGTTTAGGGAATGTTTCTGAAAAACGCAATAAACAAATTAATTACGTATCTCTAACCAAAATGTAAACAACAAACTATCGGTTTTGTCCGTACACCAAACACCAAATAACTTTTCACAATAAAACTACATCTACCTTTAAATTGTTAACTACAATTTACTACAATGATATTATAATACTGATTTATTATTATTACAGTGAATTTGCTAACTGGGCTGCTGTTAGTGCGGTTGAGGTTGAGACTAATAAAAATCAGTGCTCAATACTGAAAAGATAGACTGCTTCTCCTGCTCTGCCCTGCTCTCTGCTGCTCTTGCCTTGCTTGCTGACTCTCTTCAACAATTCTAGCTCTAGCTTTGCAATAAAGATGATGTTGATGACAAAAAGTGAGGAGAGAAGAGGTGAAAATACCTTCTTTTGATGCTTTTATTGTTACTATATACTATACAACCTTTTTAAATGTAGAATTTCCTATAAACGTATGTACATGTTACATGCCCTATTATTACAGAAAATAGACGAAGAGAAGGAGAAATATTATTTTGTGTACTTGCTTTACTACGTGTACTGCTGAGCAGAGCAGATACCAACTCGAAAACGAAAAAAAAGATTCCTTTCTTTCTTATTAAAAGTATGCTTTACTTTTTACTGGTGCCGTAGTCGTACCTATGTATGTTTTATATATATAAATAGCTATATTATACTATACTATTCATTGTAGTAGTAGTAGTAATGTTTATGGGTAATGTGTGTGGGCTAAAGGGGCAGATCCTTTGACAGATGAGACCGCGAAATAAGCTCTTCTCTGATTGGTCAACTTCTCCTGCCGGCTTCTGGCAGCTCTCTAGAATATTCCCCTTCTTCCCTACTTACAAACTTACTGCTACGCTACTACTAAACGGAATTGCTGAAAGAGAGTTTTTGTGGAGTAGTTGCTGTGCTATATATTGCTGCAGAGAGCAGCAGGCAGGAGAAGAGTCAGATAGTTTTGCTGTATTGAAAAGCTTCTCTTCTTCGTATCAATGATGATGATGATGATACTTAGCTATCTGCTGCATGCACGCTTTTTGTATTTGTTTGTTGATGTTCACCACTCGGGTATTAGTCCTCCTAGTCCCTAGTCCTAGTAGTAGATATGCCTTTTTCTTGGTAATAAAAACGCAATTTGAATATGTATGTACGTTAGTAGTAGTATTGTGGTAGTAGCACTTACTTTGTTCACTTTTTGTGGAGGTGGAGGACAACAGCGACGACAACACACGGACGGACGAGGAGACGACGACGACGGAAGGAAGGAGAAATTTGAAGATGAAGTTTGGATGAAATGAGGAGGATGAGGGTGATGATGATACGGTTACAAGTTACAAGTTACACGGGCTACACAACAACACACTTCTATGATTTTGGAGAAATGGTGATAATGTACATACTTTTTATATATACTGTATGCTTTTTCGCTTTGTGCAATAATCCAAAGAGAAAGGAAGAGAAGTACGGACGTGTGTGTGGACTGTGGACTCGATGATACACACAAGGGAGGAGAGGAAGAATATACACANTATATACTGTATGCTTTTTCGCTTTGTGCAATAATCCAAAGAGAAAGGAAGAGAAGTACGGACGTGTGTGTGGACTGTGGACTCGATGATACACACAAGGGAGGAGAGGAAGCATATACACAGCCGGAGAATGGGTTCAGTTTTTTATTTGAACAATAGTCAACGGCATTTTTCATTGCAAATTATTTTTTATGTAACCATAACATGTATATTGTAACGTTCCACTACTACTGGCAAAGAGTAGAGAATGTGGCAAAACTAGAATGAAAAAATGCATTCCTCGGGGGTTTGGTTAGGACTAGGATTGGCTTTAGGTGGTGGAACGGAACAAAAGGACAAAATTAGGTGAGTGCTGGGTTTTGACTCTGTTGTGGTGGAACAGGTACATGATGGTGGTGGTGACGATGATCTTGGTGATTTACATTGGATGAGATTGAGATGAAATGATCCAAGAGATTTTATAACGAAAACGAATATTTCAGTTTGGCACACAACTCACAATGGACATGGAGGCTTGCAAGTTTGGTAATTATATCAGTGTATAAAAATATTTTGCTTATATCATGAAAGATAAATAGACCGAAACCGCCAAGGTGAAGATCGGAAACACAGTCCGAATTGGAAGATAATAGAAAATAGAAAAATAGAAGTGATAGATACATGATGATTGTATGATTGAAGGTACTCTTGTAATTTCATTTTGTTTCATCCGTGCTGGAGTTACTAATAGCCAAGGTTCATAATTAAGTAGTATCAATAAATCAATATCAATCTAAATTCTAAACGCCAAACGCACCTGTACTATTATATGCACATCTTTTGATGCAATCTTGAATGGCTGATAAAATGAACAAAGACATTCAAATATTCTTACTTGTACAAATCAAGTGTGAGGCAACAAAATGCACCCTTTTACATATGCATCAAAATGTCGACTTATCTAAGTTGTGAGTTTGTCAATTTTGTCTCATAGCTCTTCATCTTATCATCATTACACCTATTATTCTTTAAAATAAAGTACAAGATTATATATATTTACTATTTTAAATCCACCATGCATGATTTATGATATGCGAAATGATTTAGTCGCCTCACGACTCACGATGCCCCAAAATTACGGGCTTGTCGAATTGTCAATAGGGTACAAGACCTTTTTGACAAATGTGTGACAGCTTGTGTGCTCTGATGAATGAAACTCTAAAAAATTCAATGCTAAAATATTTCTTACGCTTTCCACTTTTTTGTCGGATTATCTTATTTTTAAAAGACAATCAGACAATGACGAATGTTTGACTACTCAATACTATGCAAAGCATCATCATGTAAAAGCCTCCATGCTAACCTGAAGTATTTATACTTGTACAGCAAATATGGTCTAAATATCAGTGATAACTCCCACCTCACTGTACTTTTATTACCTAAATCTATTTTTCCGTTTTTGGAAATGCACCATCAACTATATTATGTTGTATGTAGTATTAGTTTGGCAAACAAGACCAAACATTTTAAAAAGTAGATCTCGCTGCGCTGCTATGCTGCTGCCTTCTGTGGACGAGACTTCTGAGTAATAGAGTTGGAGCAGAACATGGGGCACAAAAATTCCTTTACCGGAATAACAGTGGAGCTGCTATCCAATGCCATATTCAAAGTTGGGAAAGTCAAATATTGTAAACAAGCCGTAATTCTATCAGCTGCATTCTGTAATCGGCATGATATGTAAAAGTGACAATTGTCATTAGTCAATATTGTTGTTGTGGTGGTGGTAAACTTTACTTTTTAAGTACAGGGACAATTAAAAGTATAATTGAAAATGTCGGAAGAAAAGGTGGAAGAAGGGACGGGTAGTGGTGAACAAGTCCAGGAATTTAAACTTGGCCAAGATGAAGAATTGCGATTTGAAGTTGAAGCAATTAAAGGACAAATGATTACCGCCGTGGTAAAAAAACAAACTACAAACAGTCGTTTTAATAGCGTCTGTTCAAATGTTACTGAAAAGTATAAAACTTTTAAAAGTACCTTTGTTTTCATAGATGCAAGATGGAATGGCTGAAGTTTTTGGAACAGAAATGGTCAGAGGAAAAGAATATCAGTTTGGTCCTGGAACAAAAATGGCAATTTTTACATATCACGGCTGTGTAATTGTTATTAAGGGTGTGTATAAGACAGAAAAACTGCAGTGCACTGTGCACCGTAGCATTATTACTGCCCAAAATTATAATGAAAAAACATTTCAATTTTTATAACATTGCAGGAAAGACTGAATTTGCGTATGTAGCAAAAGAGACACCAATGATAATGTACCTTAATGCACACGCGGCACTGGATACTCTTAGAAGGTATAACTGCAAATGTTAAGATTATAGTAATGGGAGAGTACAGAAAAACGTTACTGAAAAAAAATTTGTGTGGCTGTACTGGCTCGTCCAAATAGTTTAATAATTATTTCTTTATTAGAACGGCTGAAGCAGATAGTAAGAGAGGACCAATTGTTGCAGAATAGACTAAATGTATAAACAATAGACACCTTAACCTAGTACGTGTAACGTTCATAATTTACTTTTTTTGGAATTCAAATTTAATTACAATACTTTTTTATATCATTGAAATGCAAGATAAAATAAATTTGTTTTATTTTATTACAAAAGAATGTTTCATATTTTTACGTTTTTGTCAAAATCAATAGTAAACATAACTTTTAAAACATACAAAACGTCAGCAGTCTTGTTTTTATATCATTTGGCTTGAGTAATATTAATAATTAATAATAAATGACTACACATAAAATAAAGGAACTGTGCCACTGTGCGAATGACTTCTATTCTATTATACATCTATGCATTTGTCTTCCATGAAAGGTAGCTCTGCACGGAAATTTGCAATGCTTTACATTAATATAAAATTTCGTTATGTTGTCACTTCTGTGTATAAAATAATCAAACTTACGTTCCACAAGATTGCTACAGTCTGAACAA
>JAHZMT010001641.1:0-12788 GCA_027743785.1 Sinhomidia bicolor | reverse complement strand
CTACAGAAGCTTGCTCTTAACTGTTGACGTACTTTGCATACTTTCTCCAAGAATGCATATTGCATTACATTCCAAACTTTCTATCCACCACTGGACTAATGATGATACTCACGAAAGAAATAAAAACACAACTCTCAAAAAAAACCTTTTCTAGTTACTTCTACTACTACTCAACACACACACACATGCACACACAAAAAAATATTACAAAGCAATATGTTTCGCCCTTTTCTCCCGTTTCATTCGCATCATCACAATGTAATATTTTATGTTCACGCATGCAATAATATATATATATACACACACAATAATGTATTATGCTACTGCTACCACTCTAAACAACTTTTCATCCGTTCTTCTTTTGCTACAGCGGCAGCAGCAGCAGAAGCAGCAGAAGCAGCAGCTTGTAGGAAAATGAGCAGTGGCATGGCATGAGTGACTATTACACACTATTATTTTCTCCGGAAGAATGAATCAGAATCCAATCTTAATTTTCCCGTTTTCGCAACTACTTTCCATTTGTCTTTCTCTTCCTCTTTCTCTCAGACGTCATTACTTATATAAAGTAATTTGTTATACCACACAAGTGTGTATGTACAGCCTTCAAATTTTGACTTTCGTAATAACAACGTACCTTCACACTATTATTGATGTGTTGACAATGATGAAGTTTATATATAGTGGTGGTAGGAACATATATGTATATATGTACATTCATTTTACTGAAAGGATGAGAAGCGGATGAGCCAGAGGAAACTAGCTCTAGCTTCTAGCATGCTTGAAAAAAAGAATGTTTTGTATTGTTCCATATTATAGTATTGTGTTGCGACATCCCAAGTGTCTTTTTGCTATTTCCGCTCCACAATAATTTACCAGTCCAAATCCGCAGTTGTGTGGCAGACAAAAACCTCTCTTTTTCTCTCATCGCACACATCCCACATTTTTGGTGTTGGAATGCTGAATGATGTATGTAAGTATGTATGTATGTATGTATAATACAAAAAGTACTGCTTGAAAGAGGAGGAGAAGGGTGGAGAATGGAGTTTTCTGAGTTTTAATAAGTTTTAGTTTAGTGGAGTTAGTTGTAATGGAAAAACTCGTAAGAAAAACACAAGGCATCTGGTTTGTTTGCACATGGGTATAAATACATATATGGCTACAACTACATACATACATACATCACATGTATTATTATTATTGTTGCTGTTGTGCTGTAAATGCATGTGATGTAACGGTTTTGTTGGACATTGCAATTTTCATTATTATTTGCTGTTGACCAAGCTATAAAGTAAATGTAAGCATTATGTATATGTGTTTACTACTACATTCATGCTGAAACGTTAAAGATGAAGTTGTTCGCCGTATCCATCTTCATCTCAATCTCCCCTTCTTCTTCTTCATCCATCCCAGAAAAAGTTGTGTGCTGCTGTTTAGTGCGATTGGTTGGGTTCTCGCATCGTTTCCTTTTGGTTAAGACAATGGTTATACAGTAGTTTGTTTTTCAAGAGGGCTCAAGAAAGGCACGACGACTGTGTGTAAAGTTGCCAAGTACCTAGGCATTTTGGTGGTTTGGGATAATATGGAACATGGTGGTGTTGTGCAATAGTAGCAGTAACAAGTAATTCTTTTTCTCTAGTCATTTTATCTTTCTATAGTATGCTGGCGTATAGTATTGTGTATCTGCTGTGAAAGCCATGTTGCGGAGTTTGCAATTATGAATTGTAGTTTTATGAGTGACTGAAGAAGAAATGACTT
This sequence comes from Sinhomidia bicolor, assembly GCA_027743785.1. Taxonomy (NCBI): domain Eukaryota; kingdom Metazoa; phylum Arthropoda; class Collembola; order Entomobryomorpha; family Entomobryidae; genus Sinhomidia; species Sinhomidia bicolor. The sequence goes on along the minus strand of JAHZMT010001641.1, from coordinate 11,033 downwards.
TTCTGCCCATCTTCACTTACTTCTTGCGTTCCGATGAACTTTTGTATTTGTTGTAGGTACACTTCCAAACAAAAACGACATGCTGTTGAGGGAAAAGTTGTATGTATTTATGTACATACAACATACATTCATAATATCTAATCAACGAAATGAGAAAGTCATTGGAATTTGTTGCTGCGAGTGGTATCTGAAAGAAGGAAGGACCACCATCGCAATCGAATTGTTTACAAAAGTAAAATTGTTGACAACAGAAAATGCGTCATAGTTGAGTAATTGATTCTTCTCTCTCTTAAAATAAGGATCTAAGATAGGAACCAATAAGTACGATGATGATGATGGTGAGGAAACCATATTGTGATAAAAAAATTATTGCAGAAAGATCCATTAATGCTTATCATTTGTATTTTTTATTTAACGTTTGTTTATAACAGCCTGGTATAACGACTTGGTATTATTGAGTTGGAATAGTTGTCGTCAACTATGTCGACAATTTATGTGGAGACATTTAAAGTTCAGCTTTAATTAATTGCTTCATTTTCCCTAGCTTGATTCGAATTGGATGGATATAAAATCCATTTATTTATCCAGCCAGCAATGAACGGGAACGTTTTGTACTATTTTCCCAGAAAATTTTACCAAACCAAACAGTAGTACAGCATTTCTAATAGCATGTTTAAATATCTACGTCACTAAAACCTTAACGTTTGTTTATAACAGCCTGGTATAACGACTTGGTATTATTGAGTTGGAATAGTTGTCGTCAACTATGTCGACAATTTATGTGGAGACATTTAAAGTCAGCTTTAATTAATTGCTTCATTTTCCCTAGCTTGATTCAAATTGAAAAGATATAAAAACCATTTATTTATCTAGCTGTAGCAATGAACTGGAACGTTTTGTACTATTTTCCCAGAAAATTTTACCAAACCAAACAGTAGTACAGCATTTCTAATAGCATGCTTAAATATCTACGTCACTAAAACCTCCAAGCTTAACCACATGAGAGATTGCCACTCGAATGGAGAACCAAAAAGCAGAGTACTTAAGAACATACTTAAACACATTTCAAAGCTGTGTTCAACTAATGAAAGTAGTTCCTCTTAAATTTAACATGCACTTATATGCAAACAAATATTTAGGTATTACCCCGACCGTGTTCAGGATTTTATACCTGACCCTTAATTAATTAACTGTGTGTTACTTAAGCTGCATATTGTAGGAATACGAATAGGTATAAGGCAAAACAGCAAAACAGTTTTACTCTATCGTGAATCTAGCATGTGTTTTGTTAAAAGCTGATAATAAGTTTTTAGACNTGTAGGAATACGAATAGGTATAAGGCAAAACAGCAAAACAGTTTTACTCTATCGTGAATCTAGCATGTGTTTTGTTAAAAGCTGATAATAAGTTTTTAGACAATTATACCTTTATATAACTCTGCCGTCACTGCCACTGCATATTTTATTAATAAGTAGGTAAGTAATAATTAATTAACAGGGGAACCAACGACAGAAAACCACACTGAAGGTAACAGGGATTTTATAGTTTATGTATTTGGACAATGGATGGAGAAGCACAGGTATGTCAGATTCAGATTCTCTCCGATGATTTGAATAACGAACCTCTACCTAAATTGCAACAGATTGTATTTGGACATCCCAATTCAAAGCTACCTACCTATATACTTTACATTACTATCAGCCCTCGAGAGTGTTATTAAGTGAGCATGTGTTTGACAACTTGACGAACTATTTTTCGACTTTTTTTTTGGAAACTGTCATATTCGTTGACATTTATTACTACATTTCGAATATATGTATATATACCTACCTATATATAATATGTATATGTGCACATACTTTGCGCTTTGCAATCATTCTCAAGCTGACAGCTTTAATCTTATGACATGTCAAAAAATTGTGAATCATTTCACAAAATGAAGAAAACAGAGGACGAACAAGTATGTACACTGACACACTGAGAGAAGTACAAGATAGAAAACGAATTTATGAAAGAAAACTACATATACACATCAAAAAGTATATTTATTGTATTGCGTCTTCTATTCTGTACTTCTCCAAAAACTATGAAGAAAAAGCTATACACTAGCTTGGAAATGAATAAAGAAGAAAATTGCTTCGTATCTCATAATTGAATCTTTTATTTACCTTTCATCATCTTGTCTGGCACACTCTTCGTCATTGAAAACAAGTAGCAGTGAAAAATATGGAACACGTTAGTTACAAGTCTTATCAAAAGCGGGCTGCTATATGTATTTACAACGTATTGTGTTTTGTGTTTGCGTGTGTGGGTATTAAGCATGTCAGTAGTGAGCAGGTTTATACCTACCGATATAGTATACACACTTCCTATATTAGTGAGATGTTCAATCTTGTTTTGTAGGTAGTATAAAAGGATTCTCTGTCTGCACAATGTAATGTGTATTTACTCAATTTTCATTTCTCATCAATCATTCAAACCGAACAAGAAAGAGCTGTTAAATATTTTATTGAAATGGACTAGTACTACTCCTTCCACCAGAAAGATTCAACACGTACGTTTGTATATTTTGCATTTATTTTACACACACACAAAAGGAAACTGGAAAGCAGACAAGCATTTTTGTGCGTGGGATATGATGATGGTTGGCGACTGCTGTTGTGGCATGTGATGATAATATCATATCATCATCAACAACGCTGGTCTATCTGGTAGTGAAAGTATGGAGAAAGTATATCTTTACAAAAGGATACAGATTAGATTTTGGAAGATGCATTATCTTGCCATTAGCAAAACATATTTACCAATTTTTGAAACTGATGTTTTCATTTCAAAACAATTTAAAAGGCTGAAAGTACAAATTTTTCATGTGGATTACTTTATTTATAAAATGAAAAAAGAATCAACATAATTTGTTCCAAAATAATGCAGTCAAAATAAGTCTAGACTATAAAGAAATACTTAAAATCCAAATTTCATAAAACTGCATATATTAGAGGTAATGTAGTAGGAAATATTTTTCTTTCCGTTTTCTTTTATTTTACAGTCAATACTTTGACGATGACACTTTGTTCGTATAATTCACGGTATAATAGGTATTTGTACAAAACTCAGTTTGAAAAGCTTTCAGAGCAGTGATTAATCATTTAATATTATGTGAGCTTATGAGGGCTAAACTTGGTTTTACTGTGCCTGTCTGTCTGTCGAATTTTACCATATTTCAAAAAAGTTTTTTGAGAGACCGATTTGAACAGACTACATAATTTTGCTGCTGAGATGCATTGCATGTGTCGGAGAAAGTTTATGGTTCTAAAGGTTACAAATTATTAAGGTTAACATGAAGTATAATGATGAACTTACAACGATGCCAAAATCTATATTATGAAATGTATTTTTGCACACCTACATAATATACAGACTACAGAAGAATGATTATTACCTCTGGGAATCTTTTATTTTCCTACCAACTAAACTATATCATCTCTTGTTTCTTCTCAGTTTGCCTTTTGGATTTTCCTTCCATCATCGATTATATTCTCTAGCTATTTTTATATTTTACACGCTTGCCGGATTTACAAAAAAAAAGAAACTCAGGAGGAAGCACAGATAAAGAATAGAAGTTTGAAGAATAATATATTTCTCCGGTTTGGTGAGCTTCCTTGGAAAACTTTTTTTTTCATTAGCAAGCATCCCTATACTACTTTTCGTATCACATTTTCGTAAAAACAAGTAGTGTCATATATCAAACAAGCACTAGGTAGGCAGACCCTGTATATATGTATATATATAGCTGTGTGCAAGATTTCATAATAAGCAATACACGATAAGATTGAAAGTTGTGCATGCCTTTTTCCAAATGAATGCCATCGCATATCGCATCTCTCCTCATATTTACTGAGGAAAACACTCTTGTTCAACTCCAAGTAAAATGGTAGTATACTTGTGTGTGAAGAGCTGCGAATTGAGTATTGGGAACGCACATTTTCTTCTTCTCATTCATTGTATTAGTATGACACTCACTCAAGTCAACCTTTTCACCGTATATCATTTTTCTTTGTGCACACGTTCTTCTTCCCATTCGTTTTAATCTAATCCCACCCAGCACAAAGTTATGAGAACGAGGAAATAAGAAGAAGAAGAAAAGACCTAAAATAAAAATGGACTAATAGAGCATCATTGTGCAGGCTGACGCTGCTGCTGCTACTACTACTGCCATCAAAGCACACACATGCATACTAGTACCCATTATATATTATAGCAGTTTTCCAGCGTCTACTAGCATGTGTGTATGTGTACAGTAAAGAGTAAAGTAAGAGGAGAGAAAACATGACATCTTCTCGGAAGAAGTCAATAGTATAAACGAAAGTTCCAATAATAACTGAAATAACTCTCTTTCTCTCCCCCTCTTCAAAAAGTCCCCAAAAGTCGTAGTCCTTCAATTTTTTTTCTTTCGTTTATGTGTATTTTCCCTGGCGTACATATTTTATATGAGAATTCAATTCTTGGGAACGAGTAGCAGCAGCAGCAGCAGCAACACCAGGAACAAAAACGGGATGAGTTAAAATATGTATGAAGCCTTCGTTTACACATCAAGAGTTCCTTTTCATTTTCCCATTTTGCACAACTGTGCCGTTTTCTTCTTCTTCTTCTGCTGAGCAAGTGAATGCCCGGCCGTTTTACGTACTGAAAAGGTATGTCATACAGTAAAGTAAAGGCATGTTATTATCATTATACTGCTTGAGTAGGTAGTCGCTTTTTTCACGAGAGAGCGTGTACACTTCTAAAGATGCACTATTAATATAACTTTCTGAACTGTCTTTTCATTGCTCATGTTACTTTTATTATTATTATTATTTTTCAAGTGGTATAACATGCCACTGTAGAGAAAAAAGAACTTGTAAAGGAATAAGAGTCGACATAAAGTTTTAGAGTAAGTTCCCCGTTCCCCCAGTAGTAGCTTCTTATAGCAGCAGCATATATAGCATAATGCTCTTGAGGTCTGACAAACGGGATCCCGTCGCGATCATCATCATATTCGTAAAATGTTGTAAAAAGAAATATACAATAATTTTTAAAGAACGTGCCTCTCAAGTGCAAGTTCTTACTACAAGTTGGTTCTCCATTACTATATAAGCTGTACATTTTTTTCTTCTTCTTTAGACAAGCTTGAGAGATCCTGCTACTTTCTTTATCCAAAAGATGACTTTACAGCCAGCCTTGTTAGTATATATAGTAAGTAGAGATCCGAGTGAAGTGGACCTGTGGAATTTCTTATTCAATTTAGTTTTCTTTCACTACTACTCACTTGTTCTAACAATGGATATATTTTCTCTTTGCGTAATACAAGTAGATTTTGCCTGCTTTTTTTGCATTTACTCAGCGGAGCAGCAGCATGGTTAAACCCAAAAGTTATGTATATGCTGTCACGCCGTGTTATACGGCTATCGTCTGGAAAATGATTAGCAGAGAAAGAAAGAAACCATATGCAAAGCATGTGCTTCCGTATACATGTTATAAGGGGAAAGTGGGAATTTTTTCTTTATCGTACAACAGCAGCACACACAAGAAGAGGACGCAGACAGTTTCAAGTTTTCTTCTTTTTTTTTGCTGTAGGGATACCACCACCAGCATACCATGCTGCCCAAGTCTGTGTTGGGATTTGTCAAGGGAAAACATTCTTTGTAGTGCTCGGCAGTTTTCTTTTTACATAATAATATTGCATTGTTGTGAAGAGAATGTAGTAGTGGTAGTAGTAAGTAGAGTGTATACAGACTTTTTTTGTAGTACCAAAAGAAAATGATACGAGTGGCTGTCTATTTTTCTTTTGAAAAAAAGAGGAAATTCAAAAGGAGAAGTTCACAAAAAAATTAATTTTTTTTCTACTTCATCCATTCATCCTTCTGTAACATTTCTTGGTTGGGCGTGTGTGTGTATGTGTTAGTGTGTGTATGCGTTTTTCATTTTTTTCCAATTTTTGTCAAAACTGCTATCTAAAGAGACATTTTTGAACGTAAATCGTTTTTTATTGTGGGATAAAAGAAATAGCATAATAAAAAAAGTAACATTATATCAATATCATGTGTATATAGTATGCTGATACAATTTTACGGTGACCTGGTTTTTAGTATAGTTTAAAAGTTAACATTGGTTGGATGGTCCCATTAAGAAGAATTTTTTGTTCCGTCTAAAACGTACCCCACACCACTGATAAACCCTTTTTTGATCATGTCTTGGATCAACATGGATTGCCGCTGTTGCTTCTTGTAAAACTTAAATTTGTAAAACGGGGTAAAACTACTCACCAATCTATTGTTCACGCGATTCTATAAACTAGGGTCTTTGGGTGCTGTGCTGCTGCTGCTGCTTTGTCGAGAATAGACACACAATTGGTTCCCCGTTGCTTGCTACTTTTCCCCAGTCAACTCAGCAGGAACCACATCTCATGAGAAAAAAAAGCTGGCATGAGGAGGAAAAGTGCAAGCAAGCTGCCTACTATATTTCGTGCCTTGCCAACTTGCCGATGTACGAGAGGGAAAGCTGTAAAGAATAAACTATAAATACAAGAAAGACTGACTTGAGTGAGTACGCATAAGTACAAGGTGCTCGTATGAAAAGCATATGCTGATAGATATGAGCGCGATCTATTTTATTCGCCGTTTTTTTGATAGCAGTTTCCAGTTTCCTAACCATTACCACATTGTCTCACGTTCGAACCACTTCAACGGAGAATTCTTCCCCTATTTCCAGGCAAAGAGCAGCCTCATCATCGTCGTCGTCGTCGGTGTGTATATATGGTATGGGAAGGCAACTACTACTTCATCTGTCACAGGTTTATCCCGGTAGGGAACCGTCAAAGTGATGGCAGTCTCCTGGAGAAAGTTAGAGCGAGAGCACAAGCAAAAAAATATCAGAGAGGAGCGAAAGTAGCAAGACTTTCATCGACCTGTACTCACAACACACACACACACCAGAGGATCGGTTAGAAAGGTAACAGAATAATAATAATAATAAGTTTTTAAAGTCACGACCACAATGACTTTTTATCCCCTTCTCACAACAAAAGGGAAAATAATACATTTATTTTATTTGTGCGCGCTCATTTTATATAATATGGAGAAAGAGAGAGAGATTTATTTGTTTTGCCGACTACTAGAAAATATACTATTGCCCCATATTATATCATTTATGTATACATATATCTCATTACTCTGTTTGTTTTTCGAATACCACCGTTATTGTTTGAGGATTTTAAACGATGCTCATTCTCAACATTTTGGTATTATTTTACCAGAATACCAGAATGCAATAATCGTGCCGTTCACTTTTAGCTTTTATGGCATTTTAAGTACCACCCTCATTTGCTAATTAAATGGACTAGAATAAACACAAGCTTCAGTGCTTCACAAAAGACAAAACTACAAACGATTTCCTAAACGCTTTTTGTGTCATTATCAACGCTCACACACAAACCAAACTCACAGTATAGCTGTGTGTGTGCAGCAGCAGCAGCAGAAAGCAAAACTGTTGTTTTGCTGGTGAACCTTTTGTGATTATAATTCCATTATAGCCGAGTTTCATTTTGTTCCAAGTATTGGCTTTTGCTTTACCAGCAATTATATAGGCTGTTTATTTGTTCATTTATATTTAACAGCCAGTCATTCAATATAATAATATTACATTACAACTCTGCCCCCGTATTTATGGCATTGTTTAAAAATAGGAACATATATGACGTAGGTATATTCTCTAATAATAGGGTACAGTTGACATTGTAATAGGCAATTTCAGCATAGTATTATTTGCAAATGAAAATATAGGCGTAATAATATTAAATTGTTTTTTAATAAATGAGCCCACAACTTTAAGCCAGGAGAAAATACCTACCTATATAGGTAGTTGTTGTAGAAGAGCTCTCGCTTTATTATTCGCTGCAATTCATGTGGAAAATTCATCCTCCTACGGTAGCTTCCGGTTGTCTAACTATGTAACAAATTATCTAGTATATCAACAAATACCACCACTACCCCTACTGACTCTAGTAACATTTTCCTGAAATGGCTAATAACCAGCAAAGAAGGCAACAAAAAAACTTATTCGTAGCACACAAATTAGTTGTGCATGTGTAAGCACTTTTTTACCCGAGAACAAAACAACAGTTTGCTCGTTAAAACCTGCCATTATGGATGAGTAAAGAAATTCAATATTCTTTCCAAAAAATGAATTAATTTGCCTTGAGGTTGAATGCCCTATTTTGTATCCAGCACGTACGTACGTATCCGACCCGACGTGTAGCTCATCACTGTCTAATTTAATTGCATTACTTAAAATTGATTCAGATTCAGAATGATACTTGAATGAAGATACAAAAACACGACGACGACGACGACTGCATGCAACCGTTACCCGACACGCCAGACACAAAAAAATATATATAATATGTCTGTTTACTCACTTTCTCAGGGAATCTACACCAGAGAAGCGGCTGGGCTGCTTGTGTGTGATACTGTCACGTGGAAAAAAATAAAGCCACGAAGAACTTTTCTTTTTTTTTGCTAGACATTCAACTCTACTAAAGCTTTGTGTGTGTGTGTGTGTGTACGACGTACGTACATCATACCACCGGTTTTTTTTCTCGGCTCTTGAGACTTTTTTTTCTCTCACAACTGTAATTTTGTCACAAGAGTTTATAATCGGAAAACCTACAGACTAGCAGTCACCGTCACCGACCAGCAGCATTGTTATCTACTCATGTGGGATGTATATACATACATATATATGTAGGTAGTATATAATAGTGAAAAGTAAAAGTGAAGTGAGCGTGTGAGGAGGAGTTGAAGTTAAATTCTATAGTGTAAAATTACAACAAGTACCCGAGTGCTGCTGCTGCTCCAGTGTGCTACACAGTTACGTTTACGTAACGTTCATTCTCTCTTTTTTTCTTTCTTTAACTTGCGTGAATCATTTATACAGTATACATAATATACGCATATCAACGTAGTAGTAGGTTGAAAGAGAAGACGAAGAAGAAGAAGAGACTTTTCTATAAACGGTTTGCACGTATCTCTTCTTTATTACAAAAAAATAGGTTTATACGACAACATTTCCATCCAAGTTTGTGGTGGTGGTGTCGACTCGCAGTTCTATTGTCTACAAACCAACAGTATACTGGAGAGTCGTGTCGTGTTCGTTTCTTTTTTTTACATGACATCATTATCATCATTAGCTTCAAGTACGACGTTTCGCCGCTGCCGCCTATAGAGAACAAAGCTAGGAGTATGGTGTTGTTATCATCATTTCCATGAAAGATATGATGATGGCTAGGTCGGTAGTTACGGGTTGAAACTCAAAAAAGAAAAGATTTCCAATTTAACAATAGTACACAAAAGTCTTCTACATTAAATGCGATTTCTCATGAAAAAATACATAGCTTGAAATTTTATGAATCGCTTGTTTATCGTACTGAATATATAATAATATAATTACCTTCATCATCCATCGCCTGATGTGTATAGTAGGCATTTTATTATTATTTTTATGAAACCAGCATCACAGTGTTCAACACGCTGTCGTCGTCACCACAAAAAAAGATCAGAATATAATATTATTATTATTATTCTGCAGACTTGCTTTCCTAAGGGGTTAAACTAACAACTTATACATCTCATCGTTCTCAAGTTTTTACAACCCGCGCATCCCAGATGAAAAGTGAAAGTGGAATTTACATGTACACTAACGAGAATAAAGATAACATCTACTATAAAATTGGAACGATCTAGAAATAATAATAATAATAATGAAAATGTAGTCACATAAAACAAATTAACGGCATTCACGCTTTCCTGGGCAATTCGCTTCTGCGATATATGTGCATATAAAAACATACATCATCTCTCTACATCATATAAGCAGCACCACACCAAAAAAAGCATCACCAAGCAAGAGAGACTTTGGTTCTAACAACTTATACATCTCATCGTTCTCAAGTTTTTACAACCCGCGCATCCCGGATGAAAAGTGAAAGTGGAATTTACATGTACACTAACGAGAATAAAGATAACATCTACTATAAAATTGGAACGATCTAGAAATAATAATAATGAAAATGTAGTCACATAAAACAAATTAACGACATTCACGCTTTCCTGGGCAATTCGCTACTGCGATATATGTGCATATAAAAACATACATCATCTCTCTACATCATATAAGCAGCACCACACCAAAAAAAGCATCACCAAGCAAGAGAGACTTTGGTAATAATAATAATAATACCACACACAATTTTTTATAAGCGTTTTCCCCCATTTTTATTCAGCAGTCCCATGTCCCTTGTTATATTGGGATTAAAAATAACACCATAAGCCGAGTCAACTGCTACGACGAACGAAGGAACAAGTTTCATAATTCCATACGCGACGGATTTACTACAACTTGTTCAAGTCCTCTCTGACAAACTAATATAAAAATTGGAAAAAGACGTTAACTAACTTCCTCTTTGCCAAAGGAGAAAACTGAGACTTGGTGAAAGAAAGCTCAGAAAAAAAGGAGGAAAAAAAGTGTGGTGGTGGTGATCTTGGTGTTGGTGCTGGCGGAAGCAGAGGCGTACCAATAATAATAATAAGTGAAACGAGAATGAGCGAGTAGTAAGTAACGACAAAGAAAAAAAACCAGTAGTAGTATCGCAAAAGCCAACATTGGGAAGGTGAAAGCCAAGGAAAAAAACTGATGGTGGTTTGGTAGATTTACTTGCGTAGGTCTCATTATTATTACTTTAATATTCCATTCTCCTCTCGCAACTTTTTTTTGTTATGTGTGTGGGTGAACAAAGTCTGCCTGCTGCTACTTCTCTGGTTTTTTTACTCATTTTTCATAAAATATCTATCTCTGATATAAAAAAAATGCAATATTATTGCTATTCGTAGTATGTATGCACCTCTTAACCGCTAACCGCTATCATCATCATCACAAGCACATAACTAGGTAAAAAGAAAGTTAGTTCTGCAAACCACTACACTGCAGACTGACTAGAAAAA